>JABEEM010001543.1:0-19819 GCA_013363185.1 Fusarium secorum | reverse complement strand
TAATACTACCTTACCTAAAGCTTTACAACGTCAAGATCGATAACCGCACCATAACTTCCCTCGAACGCCTCAAGAACGGTGAAGATGTGGATAAAAATCCCCATTTACCATCGGTGCCCAAGGATGACCTCTTTAGTGTGCATTTCACAGAGGGTGAGCCAGTGGAGCGCGTTGCCTTCCTCGCCAGCGCTCCTAACAAACAGCGTTCGGATATTGGAGAAAAGGCCGGCGTGATTTTGATCAATGGAAAGCTGGGTGTTAACAACGATACGATGCTCACGAATGTGCCTGGTATTTACGCCGTGGGTGATGCGAACTCTTGTAGTGCAGAGAATGTTCCTCACGCCATGTTCACTGGGAAGCGAGCGGCTATGTTCCTGCACGGTAAGCGGCCTATCCTCAAGTAGTAGTAACTCTGATACTAATGATATTAGCGGCACTGGAACGTGAGAATTGGGACGCTGAGCTTGGTAGTTGGCTGAAGAGAGATGTTTACCCTGAAGGTAGTGCGTGGCCTGACAATTGCTAAATGAATAGCTTTACGTAAGGTAGTATTAATTCAGTATTATTACCCTGGGCGGTGCCAATTCCGAAAGTTCACCTAATATCCCGCATGCGATGTATACGGGGAAGAAAGCCGCTGTGGCAATTCACGGTAAGTACTAATAGAGCTCTTTTGAGATGTGTGCTGATTATGTGTAGTTGCACTTGAGATCGAGAAACAGGCTGCTGAGCTTGCCGAATTAGCAGAGGAGTCCTAAGTTTAGTTCACTTTTATATAAATTATGTAAAGATTTATGTAGCTTAGTAAACTTATGTGAGTTTAGGGTGGACACTAGATGATATCATGTTGGGGAATATACGGTCAAGCTCAGTTCGGCGCAATCGGCTGGTCGACAGAATAATCATGTGAATACAAAAGCAAAAATGTCAAGGCTAGGTAACAGCCCATGTAATAATCCTGTACTCCGAAGGGCGCTAGTGGTGACGTTGAGTATTTGAGGATTTCGGCATAAACTGGCATTGATATAGCAAGCCACATCCCATTGAGAACCTTGTTATCCATATAAACACATGCATAGATGATACTATCCAATAGACATGGCATAATGAATGCTGATTAAAAAAGAAAGCCAGAAAATGATCAAAGTCGGAACTCAAACGCCCCTATCCTCATCCCACTGCCCAAGCAACCCCTCAAGCTGTTCATGCCTCTTCAACGCCTCCTCAAAACTAACCAACCCATCCTCCTCCCCCTCCGCAAACGCCTCATAAACAGCCGCCACACCCCTCGCCAGCAGCGGAATATCCTGCTGCCACTCCTCCCACTTCCACTCAACCTGCTCCACAACATCCCTCTCAAAATCATGTATCTCAATAACAACAGGCTTCTCATAAGCCGAAGCGCCGTGGAGAGTAGTCCCGGTAAAGACTTGCACTCTGATCTCGCCCTTTTCACCGGCGATGGCTATGCTCAGGTGAGGAGAGCCGGGGAAGGGTTGGCCACGGCGGAAGCGGACGAGGACGGCGGCGTCTTTTTGGGCGGTGGGGGATTCGGAGAGTCGGCCTGTTGCGAGGATGAGGTCTGGGACGTTGGAGGTTGTTGTGTGGGTTATTTCGTTGGTTTTGGGATCGCGGATGCGGATGTTGGGACGTTGATTGTGCAGTGTGCTTTTAAAGTTTGTGATGTCTCCGATGATGTACTGGAACTGATCAAAGACTGACTTGTTAGCTACTGCTCAGCCTCTCTGGAAGTGGTGACTTACTGTGTCCGAGACCAATGGTAAAGATATTACCCCCAACAGCTCGTTGAGTAAAATATTCCAAACTCGATGGCAGGATCTCTCTGTCATTCGTACCTCCAGAGGCATACAACTCTGCACTAACAATCTTTCCAATTCTCCCCTCTCTGACAATATCTCTCAACTTCTTAATCGGCGGCGCGTACCGTCCCTGCAACCCAACAATCGTCTTCACCCCCTTCTCCCTCGCTGCATCAACAAGTTCCCTCGCATGCGTAACATCCTGCGCAAGCGGCCACTCCACGTATAAATCCTTGCCAGCCTTTACACTCGGAAGAGCACTTGAATGATGAACATCAACACGCGTAGCTACAACGACTAACTCGACGTCTTTATCAGCGGCTAAATCTTCTGGAGTGCCGTAGGCCTTGGTCTCAGGTGGGAGATTGTAATGCGTTATAGCGTTCTTAGCGGCTTGGAGGGAAGAGTTTTGGAGGGCGACGATTTGATATTTCGATCGGCCGAGCGGGGAGTTGAGGTACTGGAGATGGGTATTTGACGCCCATGAGGTTTTGGCGGAGGATGAGAGGCCGATGATGGCTGTGCGGATTGGGGCCATGTTGGGTTGGTCGTTTAGCTAAGATTAAGATTTGTTTATTGTTTCAGGTCAAGCTTTGGGTTATTTTTGGGGGTTTTATATCTTGGGATGATGTTGTTGACGTTGGAGATGGTGTCATTGTGATTTCTAATCGTTGATTTGTAAGGCGAGGTCATTGGTGAGATTGATGTACCAAGAAAGCAACTGCATATAAAATTCAATTGGCTAGATCTGACTTGTATGATAGTTGTAAGAATGATAGCGTCTGACAGTTAGAAGGTCTATTACAGTGCATTCTGTTCGGGAGGTCAAGTTCGTCTTAATTGACAGCCAACCAATTAGATTTGGGCAAAGTTGACTACCTACCAAACACATACGCATCCTTGAACAGTCCTGGCCAAATTCTGACTACTAACTTTAGAGTCAGGAGTCACGCTTAACAACAATAATCCTCTCCTATATTCCTTATCCCTTCACAGCCTCCCTTCATCAACGTCACTGGCCCCCTCGGCAAGTCGACAAGGATCCCACTGCCGAGAAACCGCCCTACCGCCAATCCTACATCGTAAAAGGGCGACCAATCACGTCTCCAAATCATGAGATGCAACGTGGAAACCATGTCCAGATAATCCACCAACGGCAGCAGTTCCGCTTGGTGTACCTGAATGCAACATTCACCTACCGAAACCCGCAGGCTAAGCCCATACCGTAAATCACCGAACAACCTCCAACCAATAACTCCAAAGCAATGATCTGATAAAACTAAAACAGATCCTCCCTAAATAGCTTTGTTCTAATGCCCCTTCTTTGTTTTAGCTCGTGATAGTGGAACCCCCATCAGGGCAACGTCAAGGTGGTGGCTGAGCAGCAAAAAGTGCACGTACCCACCAGTTTCACATCGCCAATACGAGAATGAGAATCATTTTTCCGTCGGGGGCATGAAGTCGTCGTCACGATCTAGACTACGCTCTTAGGGCTGCAGGAACTTTGAGTCAAGTATGCCTAACTCAGAATCAGCCTTGTCTCCACTACTCAATTTAATTTCCCTTTATTATAGACTCTCTGGTCACATTATGTAAACAGACCTCGATGAAACTGGAGGCACGTAAGTCTGCTAACTTGTTTAAGAAGGCAGTTACTGTGATAATGCATCTGGCCTCATTGTGGAAAAAAAAATTCACGAGACCCCCTTGGGACAAAATTGGTTGGCCACATACCTATCCAGCTGTCATGTTTTCTTTCACCCCCTTGACACTATGCCTTCCAATTCGTACAGAGGCAGCCCGAGTAATCGTAAATATGTACAGAGTATATAGTACCTAACATAATCATATCATGAATATCTTCATCCTTCACACATCTCCGAATCATGGTCTCATCCACAAGACTATGGTTCCGGCAACTGCACGCCCTGACAAGGAAAATCTTCCTGATTACACTCGTCAAACACTGGCTCTCAACACTCCTCCGAGCTCTCCTCATCCCCGTCCTGATTCTCGTTCTAGTCCTCCAAATCCAGAACTTCACAGGCGATGGAAGCAGGTATGGCGTTGGAGAGCCATCTCCCATTCCAAGCCTTGCTGAGACTCTGCCCCCTGGGACCAAACTTGTTTTAGTGCAGGGTTCGGACGCAGGGTCTGATGTTGGTGGTGTTATTACCAAGATTAAGGATGGGCTGAAGGGGACTGTTGAAGTTGCTGATAGTGAAGCTGATTTACGAAAACGTTGTCCGACCAGTTTGAGCGGTGTAACGAATTGTTACGCTGCTGTTATTTTCAACGATTCACCTCTCAGTAAGGCGGGAAATAAGACGTGGAGTTACACCATGGGGGTTAGTTCAGCACGAGCATCAAGCAAATTCGACATCACGACGCCTTCGAAGAACCACTACGCACCGCTCCAACTCGCCGTCGAAAACGCAATCACGAATTCAACCACGACTCCGAATAATTACATGTTTACACGGATAACACAAGATGAAGCGGCTGAGATAAAGCGTCGTAACTTTGCTGCAACTATGGTCGGCGGTTTTGGAATCGTGTGTTTTCTAAGTATGATTTCGTCCGTGTTCCATATCATTGGTATGATATCGACTGAGAGGGAGGCGGGCATGGCGCAGTTGATTGACGTGATGACTGGTGGTGCTGCTTCGGCGAGGGTGCTGAGTTACCTTATTGCTTTTAATATCATCTACTTGCCGAGTTGGATCATCTTTGGAGCTTGTAAGTCCAATAGACAATCGTCCCGTCTAATCTGCTAAGGATAGTAGTGTATGCAGCTCTACTCGTCCCGACCTCGAACGCTGGTATCGTCATCCTCTGGCAGATCCTTTCCGGCCTATCCCTCACAAGTATGAGTGTCTTCGCGGCCGCCATCAACATCCGATATACCGCCATCTCCATGGCCGTCGTCCTAATGCTCCTCGCCACCCTCTGCGAAATCCTCGATTCGAAACCCGAAAACATTCCGGCTCTGATCGTCCTAATCCTATCCGCTATATTCCCAAGCTCGAGCTACATCTTCTTCCTGAACCAGCTCTGCCGAAACGAAGCTCAAGGTCTCGCAACGAACATCTCGAAACCAGCTCCCCATCAACCTCGCATATACGAAGTTACAGTATCTATGTTATGGGGTCTCTTGCTTCTTACAATAGTATACTATCCCCTGCTAGCTATCCTTATCGAGAAATGCTCTCATGGAGTTAGCAACAAGGGCAGAAAGTTCACAAGCGCCAACACGACCGATTCTTCAACAGCCCTCGAGATCGTCGACCTTACGAAAACTTATAAACCTTCCCTCTGGAGACGTTGCTGTCGGAGAGCTCGCCCAACGATAGCTGTCAACACACTCAGCTTCTCCATGCAGAGAAAGCAAGTCTTGTGTCTTCTTGGCATCAATGGCTCTGGCAAGACAACAACACTAGGTCTGATCGCTGGTACACAAAGGCTCACAAGTGGCTCGATAAATGTCAACGCCCCTCGCTCGAACCTCGGTAAGTCTATCACCTAAACTAAGTTAGTTCTTCACCTAACTCTCAAGGCATCTGCCCCCAACGCAACATCCACTGGCCCGAGCTTTCAGTCCTCGAACACGGTAGACTTTGGGCCATGATGAAAGGCGGAGCTACAGATCCCCAGTCCCTAGATACCCTCGTCGAATCCTGCGATCTCTCCCTCAAGAAGCACAGCCCTGTCGGTACACTCAGCGGAGGCCAGATGAGAAAGGTCCAAATGCTATGTATGTTAGCAGGCGGTAGTTCGATCTGCCTCATGGACGAAGTCACCACCGGCATGGTAAGTAACTCCATCAATTCATACTGCACATACTCACAGGTATAGGACCCTGTTTCTCGAAGAGCAATGTGGAATATCATCCTCGCTGAACGTCAAAAACGAAGCCTTATCCTCACGACCCATTTCCTTGACGAATGCGAAGTTTTAGCCGATCAAGTCGTCATTGTATCACACGGCCACGTCAAGTGTCAGGGCTCAACAGCAGCATTGAAGAATCTCCACGGCGGAGGGTATCGCGTCCATTTACCCGGCGTTCAGAATCCACCGGACACACCGTATGCTACGGCTGTCCATCAAGGGCATACTGTATTCAACACTCCTGATTCGACATCTGCTGCACAGCTTTTGACGTCTCTACAAGTAGCGGGATACTCCGATACTTCGTTGAGTGGACCTACCATGGAAGATGTATTCCTCAAGGTCGCTGATGAAGGTGATGATGATGAAGTTGGAACTTCTGACCGGAGCCCTTTTCTTGAAGGTAACGAGACACCGGACAGTCAACTCAGTTCAGGAACACAAGCTTCATTCCTCCAGCAACTCTCAGCTCTCCTACTCAAGCGTCTTCTGGTTCTCAAGAGAGGATTCTGGTGGTATATCCTCGCTCTCGCAATCCCACTAATCTTCACACCCGTGTTCAGCGCCATGGCCAACGATCCCACCCCCTTTCAACCAACTCCATGCGTGTCAACCGACTCATCAATCCTCGACGAACCATGGCCCATAGCTCTTCGTCCAAATGGTTACTACGACCTCGCGGGTTCCGATAATATCTCCATGCTTATAGGTCCAAAATCCCTCAACAAGACTCTCTTTCGCTCATTGTCAAACTATCCTATCGGGAAGGAATTTAACATGAAGGTTTACCAAGATCAGTTCAGGTTTCAAGATGACTATAATGCTTTCTTGAAACAAGTTCGTAACAAACCGAGACAGCTTGTACCTGGAGCGCTGTACATGAATGGGAAGGATAAAGACACACTTGCGTACAACGCTGAGCATGGGCCTGATGGATCGATGTTGATGTTGAATATGTGGAGTCAGCTGAAGAGTGAAACTCCAATTTCACTTTCTTTTGCATACTTCAGCTCTTCGATACCGGTACGTAACCTTACGTTTTATCTTCCTGACTCAACTGACGATATGAACAGTCTGACCCTGGCCCTGGCATGTTTCTCGCTATTGTAAGTCACTATTGAGCTCGTTCAATGATAAACACTAACGCGATACTAGCTACTTACTGTCTTGCATGTCCTTTACCCAGCCTTTTTTGCACTATACCCCGCTTACGAACGACTTCGAAAGATTCGAACCCTACAATACTCCAACTCGATCCAGCCTCTTGCTCTATGGACATCACATATCATAGTTGACATAGTATTTGTCCTCATCATATCCTGTCTCTCTACCCTGTTTATTTCCTTGATCATCCTAAAGTGGTATGGCGCTTGGCATCTCTTTCCTGTTATGCTTCTGTACGGCTTCGCAATGATGCTTTGGTGTTACATCATCTCCCTCTTTGCACGATCAGAGCTCTCTTCCTTTGGCATATCCTTTTTTGTTTCGCTTTTGATGTTTGGTATCTCGGTCGCAGGACTTATGGTATGTCACTTCACCTATTCCAACCAAACGCATGCTAACCAGTCAGATTGCTTCTGTCAACCAAAGCCCCGGTAATAGGTCTTCCTCCATGGACACAGCGGTTTTCATCCTCGGCCTCATCTTCCCGGTCGCCAACCTCTTCCGGGCCACGGTCGTTGGTCTCAACGTCTGGGCCGCGGGATGTCGTGGTGATGCAGTGATAAGCTACCCAGGGAACATCCATGCCTACGGCGGCCCGATTCTTCTCCTCTGTATTCAAGTCGGGTATCTCTTTGCTCTTTTGTTGTTACTTGACGGAAGAACATGGACGTTTCGAAGTCTGTGGGCAGAGAATATCATGCCACTGTACCAAAGGAAGAGGATCGACGGAAAAGACGCCCACATCGAGATGGCGCCGATGACAAAGCCTCGTGGCATGAGTGGGAACTTGGTCGATGTTGATCAGATCCACAAGTCATTTGGTGGTAATGTTGCTGTTGATGGTGTCTCTCTCACCATGGCAAAGGGAGAGCTACTTGGTGAGTCCTGTTCCCTGCCTTTTCTCTTCCCGCCACTAACGCTTGACCAGCTCTTCTCGGCCCCAACGGAGCCGGTAAGACGACTACTATCAATATGATGCGAGGCGAAGTTCGCCCAGATTACGGTAACATCTACATCAAGGGCGTGGATATGCAGAAGGATACCCGAGCTGGACGACATAGCATCGGCTGTAAGCATCAACCTTTACTCCATCTTTTCACCTACTGATGACATTATAGACTGCCCACAATTCGACGCTTTGGACCAGATCACCGTACGCCAGCAACTTGCTTTCTACGCTCGCGTGAAGGGCATAGCAGATGTACAGAGGAACGTCAACTTGGTCATGTCAAAGGTTGGACTGAGGCCTCACGCCGATAAGCTGACATCTCGATTATCTGGTGGAAACAAGCGAAAGCTGAGTTTGGCTATTGCTTTATTGGGTGTGTTACAACGCTCAACACCATCGAGCATGACTGACTAGTATAGGCAACCCGCCAATTCTCATCCTCGATGAACCAAGTTCAGCGATGGACCCTATAGCGAAGCGCGACATGTGGGCTATGCTATCATCCATTTCTTCAAGTCGCTCAGTTCTATTGACGGTAAGTACCTGCACCTTTGTCTTGTATCAGCATACTTATGGTTTGTAGACACACTCGATGGAAGAAGCAGACATGCTAGCAACCCGCGTCGCAATCCTTTCAAAACGCATCCTCGCCGCCGGCACAATCCAAGAACTCCGCAACAGGCACAGCAACTCGTATGAAGTACATTTGGTACTAGAATCAGCACCAACATCAGACCAAGTCGAAATGCACAAGGTGGAAGCATGGATTCGCAAGACGTTTCCAGGTGCCGACTTTAGAGGGCTGAGTTTGGGAGGACAGTTTCGGTTCAGCATTCCGGCCAGTAGCACTGCCGATGAAGCGTTTGCTGCTTCGCAAAATAGAAAGGGTCAGGTTGTTGAGGTGATCGAGACTTTGGAACAGCACAAGAGGAGTATGGGCGTTGCGCACTATACTGTTAGTATGGGGACTTTGGAGATGATATTCTTAAAGATTATTGAGGAGTATATTTTGTATTAGCCTTTTAATTGTAGATTTTTAGCGTTTCTTTCAACGATTTCTTATTTCAACTACCCGTGATCTTTCGTGCACTTCCATTGCATAACTACTTGAGAGAACTGCACAATTTGTGAGATACGAACCTTTCCAGGATCCCAGGGTAATTCATCCGACATCGGGATATCCAGACCGGCATTGAATACCATCTGAGACAGGATCTGCATTCATGATTTACATTGATTCGAATCACATTGACAAGTCAAGATCAAGCTTTCAACCAAGACCAATAGCCAGAAACACGCATGTGCCCCCGCGTCATAATAGAAACCTATAGAATCCAAGCCCCGGGTAGGAACGGGCCGCACTCCAGCATCAGTCTCCTATAGACGAGACGCATATACGTGAGCGTTCGGTGGAGGGGTAACAAGACTGTCTCACACAGTTGGGAAAAATACAACGTCGATCATGCGAACTTTCAAAGCTGAAAGCTTCATTGTGAGACAGCCTGATGGGCATGCTTATGATGAGCTGTCAGTTGATTTTTGATTCCACTGCCGTCTTATGGCTCACTATTAAAGCACGCTATTCCGGCGAAATCAGATAGCCAAGCTTACTTGAATGCAATCAAACGCTGTGCGCGTAACGGTAACTTATAACAATTCAGCCTGCCTGTTTAAAGTGTCCTGAAAGGGCTTAGATTATGTCATTTAACTGCATGTGTCACCTCTCATTCAGATACACCGTAGTGTTTCGGGCCTCAAAATTTAACTTAGCGGAGGTATTATGAAGCCCTACGCCGCAAGTCAGCCATCCCTTACAGACATAGCTAAACAAGTTTGTACAGTGTAAGGTGTCTTATACACACTACAGCTAAACGCATTTGCTAACCAGTGATGCGAGATCCAAGACTGAGACACGGCACATCCGCCAGGTATTCATGTATATGCCTTCACCGCAAGACGCCAACGTCTCAAGTTGACGCGAGGAATAATGACGTCGCAGAAACGGTTAAAGTATGGACGGTTCTTCAAAATGAGTCAAGAGGGAAGATGGGAGAAGAATGTGTATAAGAGTCCTGACTATTGCCGCCAATACCGTCTGTCTTCATACAGCGACTAAACCACTCAATAGTTCAGCAAAATCTTTACCAACGTCCTTTCCTAAGACATCCAATCAAGTCAGCCCCCTCTGCTCTTCCTAATCACTCCGGCTAACATCCCCAGAATGCCTTACACCATCAAAGTTCGCGTCTACCAAACCAACCAAAACGCCTACTTCCACGTTGTCGAGCAAGTCTGCTGGCACTACACCGACGGCTGCGAGTGGAGCGAACAAAACGGCGTACTGTCACTCTACATGGGCGACAGCGGCACCTCAGGCATGCTGCGCTTCAAAAATGAGGAGGGCAAGGAAGCTTTCTCCGTTGCCCTCGGCGTTCACATGTATAAGCCTTGGGTTGACATCATCACCGGCCTGGCCGACAACATCACTGGTGCTCAGTCTTTGCCTGAGTACTATGGCGAGCCTACTGATAAGACGAAGAGGCGTGGTCTGAACACTGAGCAAACGGTTTTGAACATTGATCACAGAAATATTTCTGCCAAGTATCGTGCTAAGGAGGGAGAGAGCCTTGATCTTGATATCATTATTGGCTAACAAGGGAGATCGAGAGAAGTGAAAGGGGACAATTTGGGGGTATATTAGTACTGGGATTTCAGTATGACGATGTACATCTCGCTGAAGTTTCAAGCTCGTGAAGCTTCAGCATATAAACTCCAATGCACAAATCTCTTGGCCAGCCCCTCCACTTAATACTGTAGAACTTGTTGATTGGGGATAAAAAATAAGCGGCTTGCTGTGGATTTCCGCTATGGCCGACCTGGTGAAGAACATAATTGCCGTGCTCGCCGCCTATTCCCGGCCGCTGTGTTGCAATTGAAAGGGGTCCTACTGCTCTGATTTCGCTAATCGCAATCTGGTGGCTGCATGTGGCTGTGCTAACGCAACTAGTTCTGGTAATCGGTTCAAAATCGCGGCATTTCCCTTCCGCTGGACTTGCTCAGGTCTTTTATGAGCGGATCAACAATTTGCTCTTTTACCGCTTTCTTCTTGGCTGTAAGGTTTTCTCTAAGGTTTTCATTTTGTTAATTATGTAGATTATAAATAGTGTCCTTCATTCCTCTTCGTTAAGGTTTTCTCCCCATTGCCCCAACTTTAGTTAAGCTTATCTTTTATGTGCCGCCAAGCTAACGGGCTAAAACGCTGGTCATAGTGTTAACAGACTATCGATCTCCTCAAGATTAAGCTAAATTAACAAGGACTAGCCCGGCTGGCATTTATACTCATCCATGGACGACTGTTATTTGCATCAGCCCCAATCTTGGCATCCATCCTTTTCCCTCGTCTCTTGCTTGAGAGACTGCCGCTCGTTACAACCTCGTCACTCTTTACTGAATAAGTCACTCGTTAAGAACTATGCATTCAAAGAAGCTTTTGTCCTTGGCCTTGAGCCTTTTCATAGCAGAGTCGGTAGTAGCCAGTCCCTGCAAACCGAAAACTACCACTGCTGCCAGTACGTTCTCCAGCACCAAAAAATGTTGTTTGATCTTGGAACGCTTGTTGACCTGTTCTAGCTTCTCTGGCCTCAACTACGCTATCTGAGTCCACGACCACGATTCCTTCTGTGCCATCTACCACGGGAACTACTCTGGCGACTATTGAGACCAGCGCTGCCTCCGAAACCAGCGAGATCGAGACCGCTACTACACTTATGACCAGAACCATCGCTGCGTCCGCAGTTGACACTACCACTACTGAGGAGGGAACAACCACGGCGGACGAGACTACTACTGCAGTTGGTGAGACAACCACAACAGCAGCGGAGACTACAACTACCACTGAGACTGGAACTACGACCGGGGACACAATCACCACAGAGGCCCAGACAACAACCACTGCAGAGGCCGAGACTACTACTGCCGAGGCCACGGCTACAACCGCCGGAGAGCCAGCCTGTGCCCAAACTTTTGTCCTAGCTAATCCCACTCCGATCTTTGACTCGGGAAGCACTTATGACGATAGCGCCAGAAGTGTCGTTGCACCTTTCCCCATCGAGGTCTTTGGCGTCGGTTCAACCAATGTCTTCGTTACTACGAACGGTATTATCTCACTGGATGATTATTCAACCAGCTACAACAATGATGTGTTGCCCGTCCAGTATCTCCCGAGCATCAGCATCATGCCCTACTGGGACGATCTCATCGTCAGGGCGGGTGCCTGCAACACAGGCATCTACTACGACGTCTATGAAAGTGACCGCGGTAACACGTTCACTATCGAGTGGCAGCTCGGCAGTATTGGTCTTGGGGCTTCGACTGGCGAGCACTTCTCGGCCAGTTTCTATGAGGACTTTCCCGGCGTGGTCAGGTTCGAGTACTATCAGACTACCAAGCATGGTTCGAGCGCAACAGTTGGTCTGCAGAATGGGCAGCAGTTCTCCCAATACTCTGTCAACCAAGACGGCTCTATCCCTGATCAGTTCTACATTGTCATTGATACAAGCAGTGGAGACGCCGTCACCCTCAGCGGTTCACTGTAAGAAGGTGTTTGGACTGTAGTAAATGGTGAGGCAACGGGCATCTATGAGTATGGTGTGTAATTTGAAACAATTCTAGACTGTATTACTATATAACTTCCAAGTCAATGAAACATGGAGATGGTTTCTCTGTCTTCAACATTACAGTTTATCGCGAATGTTGATCTTGGCAGCAGGACGGAGAAGGGGAGGAGAGATAAAACATTGATGATTTACGATCCAGATGCTCACCTATCCTTATTTAGTACCCGAACTTATGTATTCGTCTTGGTGAATAGGCACTGTTGCGTGCGCCACCTTTTACGCATACAATTGATATAATCTGTAGCATAAATACGTCCTTATTATGCACCTCCCCAGACGGAAGCGAGACAACGAAAAGTCTGTCAAGATCTTGATGATAGATTTCCAGGCACTGAATTGAAGGAAATCATTAACCACGGATTATTGAAGTTATACTCAATCATCAATCATTGACTATGCGCATGTAATAGAAAATAGTATACAATTCATGAAACTCGTTTGAAACAGGGTATCATTCGACATTTCTCCTTTTCGCAACCGCACTACGACCAACTTCCACTCTTAATAGTGCTTGCTGTTACGGCGACTTGCCGATGGAGTACCTCTGGGAGTTCCACGAGGTGTGACACGGCTCTCACCGAAGAAGCGGTTAGAGTTGCTGTATTGACGACCATAACTCGGTCTCGCAGCAACGGGCGGACGCTCAACGTCGGAAGTTCCAGTTGCAGTTGAGCCTGGGAAGCCGTTAGCAATTAATCTCTCATTGCATGTTTTAAGAGACTCACTCCTTCGTCGAGCATCGTAGGCAACACTTCCGCGACGTCCCTGCTCGACATTCTCTTGGCGCTCACCAGCGAGACGCTGAGCGAACGGCGATCGTGCTCGAAGAGCTGGGCCCTTCCAGTAGATGACGTAAACAGCGACGACGAGAACGAAAGAGATACAGAAGAGAATAGTCGAAGCGTATTCCAGATTCTTGCCGGATGAAGCTCCGATATTGCTGAAGAATGGTGTAGCGGGGACTGTGAGAACACCAGCGAGGAAATCTCGAGCCCAACCATTGCCTCCAGTGGCTGAAGCAGAGTAAGGACCGTCTAAACTTTGTCAGTCGCGGTCGTATATATGAAAGAAATGTCAACTTACAGGCACAGATCATGTAGTCAATGGTGGCCATGTAGATAGCGTAGTTGGCGATACCAACAATGGCAGCAAAGATCAAAGAGCCAATCCAATGAATAGGAGGACCCTGAATTGTCCAAGCAAAGCCGATTAATCCGATAGGCAAGCAAGGCGCAGTGTACAGCAAGAACCACAGACGCGACTCATACTGCGCACGCTCGTCATTTGGCTTCTCACGTCGCTCCTTGATGTTCTTCTTGATAGCGGGGATGAATGCCAACCAAGCAATGACGTAGCCAACACCGATAGCGAGGAATGTAAGACCAATTTGGACAGCATCAAAGTCCCATTGCTTGTAAACCAGAGCAAAGGACTGGATAAACATGAAGATGAGAGCGTCAGAGAAACCTGAGAGGAGGGAAAGGACAAGGACAATGGGCTCTGTGAGGAACATCTTGAAGGGACGGGTCCACGTTATGAGGATCTCCTTGGCGGAGAAACGCTCGCGGAAGGGGACGAGTTCATCGGGGCCCCAGAAGTTGGCGTTCGTCTCCTTTCTGCGCTTCTTGGCGATGCGGTTCATGAGGATTGTGCTTCGTGTCTCGGGAACAGTAAGGAAGTGAACAATCTGAACAAATCCACCGAGGATTAGCTGGATCCAGATTGACCATCGCCAATGGAGGTACTGTTCACAGAAACCACCAACAATAGGTCCAAGAACCGAACCTCCGACCGAAGAAAAAACAACATAAGCGACGGCGTATTGCTGGTGATCAGACTCCCACATATCGGCAATCATACCGAGCGTGACGGAGCCACCAGCGGAGGAGAGACCACCGAGGGCACGACCGACCATGATGGTAGCGAAGTTGGGAGCCAGTGCGACGGGGAGCTGCCAGATGTTTACGAGGAAGAGAGAGGCCTGCATGATGGGCCATCGACCGAATTCCTCTGACCAGGGCGCCCAGAGCTCACAGCCAAAGGCGTAGAGGACGAGGAAGATCATGGCGCCGCAGCGGGCGGCTTGGGCGCTGACGTTGAATTCTTCGGAGATGCCTGGGATGGCGTTTGAGTAGAGGGAAGTGTTGAAGTTCATGGAGACTTGGACCTATGAATCATTAGCCAGCGGTCGAAAACACCAAGACTTGGGAAACTTACCCAGAAGATGACGGTGAGAATGTACCACTTCTTCCACTTGGGGAACGAATAGCCCAGCTCGTCGTAACAATCATCCTCAGTGATTTCATACCGTACTTGTCGTAGGTACCCAGCTTCTCTAGCCCAGCACCGTTAGCATTGTGCGTTCTCTCATCACCGCTGTGGTCCGTAGAACCATCCAAGTTCTGCTGAAGCCGCGAATTAGCGACGTGCAGGTCATCCTGATTGATGACCTGGGGCGGATCGTCTGAGAAGTGAGTCGGCATGTTGAATAAACTACCCGAGTTTATGGTACTGCGTGTAGTTTAAGCTTGTTGACAAACTGGGGATAACGGTGCATATTTAAAAAGCTGGGGGGATCACCAGTTTTGACAAGAACAGAACTTGGGAGAATCCACTCTTGACATCACCGATGCTCCCCAGATGGTGGTGTAGTCTACGTGGGGAAGACAGAGAGAGAGCATGTGGAGTTTGGGATTGTGTGCCGTTGTAGCCGACGCAAAGAAAGAGATCAGCAGTCAAGGGTGAGATTTGCATGTATTAGGGGTGTTGAGATGGCCGAGAGGAGACAAGCTTAGGGATGAGGTTATTTCATCACGTAGCTAATTTGCTGATCAGAGACTCATCCAACACTGCTGCAGTGCTGTGCTGTGTCACTGCTAGTGCTGTTTGAACTCGGCCGAGTCAGGTTCAGCAATGACGTCGTGACAAACAAAAGGATTTCAGCCTGCCAACCAACCAACTAATAGGTTCAAGCGTCAACCGTCTTCCAATCGGTTTTACCGTTAGAGTCCACAACCAGGCAGCACAATTCTTGATAAACTTTTGTCCCCACAATGCCATGACTTCATCAAGGGAGGCTCGAGGTTTTTTAGTTTAGGCCCTGCTTATTTCCCCCGTTTATTGCGTCACAGTGCACCATCTTCAATCAATCCCTGCAACTAGTACAGCTCGGAGGGTTTAACTCGTCAGACTCATTGATGGCCAAGATTGGCCAAGCAAAGATCCCGAAGAAGCCGTCCTGGGCGATCGATCATTCTGTGTCTGGGCAGCTGAACTCTCGGCTTATTTTTTCTTGGACGGTTCGGAATTAACAGAATGTCATCACTGAGTCGGAGGCAGCGAACTCCAACTGAACTGGGTCAGTTTGGCACGCGACAGACCCAAATTTGGGGCTCCGCTGGGGACGACTCGTGATTCTCCACCAGCAAGTTTTTTTTTTTTCTTCTTCTTCGCTTCAGAGCCAAGGGCACGGTGCATGACGGACCGCAGAGCCTCCATCACGATATTAATTCCGGGAGTTTATGGCGCGATTTTTGCAAACGATGGTTTCTTATTACCGGCTTGTTTTCTAGAATGAGGAATCGATGTTGCGATGGCTATGGAGACTGGATTAATTCTGGGCGACGAAACGTTTCATCTGCGCGAGGTCGTTGCATTTGCTGAATTTATTTAATGTTTGTTTGCCTGTCACGTCAATTGAGCCTGATAGGGCATCAATATTCTACACTTTCGCCCGTTCGGTTTGACCAGAGACATTGATCGTTAAGTCGTTTCTGCGTCGCCATGTCAATAATCTTCTCCTGCTGTTTCAAGCAATTGGCATCGTCTTCATCCCATCATTCTGGTTCTCCAGTTTTCGGCCTTGTACTCCATGGGGATCTCTCCCCAGCGGAGACTCAGTGGATTCAGTGACACGGGGTCACAAACTTTTATTTCGCTGCCTAGTTTAGTGGACCCTTTTTACCTAAAATGTCGTGAAAAATCTTCTGATTCAATATCACGAGATTCAGGTTTGGTGTTGAGGCTTTTTTTTTTGCTTGGCGATAACTGCCGAAGCGTGTCGATCGCAAAATTTCCGTCTGGGCGTATTACCGTTTTTGGAAGATTCGCTAAGTCGATATGGTGCTAAGGAGGAATGGTATTGCCTTTGCCATTTTATGGCTACTTGGATTGAATTGTTTCAATCTTCAGCTCTAGGGTGAGTTTAACCTGGGATTTCAGTAGTTCGAAAACATTCCTGTTTTCACGGAACCCATGATGATCGATGCTGCACCACAGACAGGATAGTAATGTCTCTCTTTCCGACTTGTGAAATTGAAAGGTATACCCAGAGAATTTTTAGCAGGTGGAATTGCTGCAGTATCTATTTAGTCCAACTTAACTTCATGGTCTCAGGTAACGAGCGGGTAGAAATACGGGTAAACAGGGAGGAAGGGATATTTTGTACCATCAAAGTCAAACCCAAGGGCGACGACCCATCCGCGTCAAGCTTCGTCGCTCGCTTTCGTGATGCTATACCCCAGAGGATCTTCAAACAACGGCGGATGTCCCCGGGTTAATTGATCCACGTAGTCCTTGCCAGACTGCTGGTCAGATGGATGACAAGTGTACCAGACCCTAACTCCTGCAGTATCAGCCCTACACCAAACACGTAGACTATGCGTTCCCGAGTAGTATAGGTAACGTGATGTGCAATATCTTCCAAACTCGAACACATGAAGATAAACGCCAGGATGACCTTGTAATCAACTTGAATGAACGACTTGCTCAGTGGAAGCTGCTCAGGCTTCTTGACAAAACGATCAGAAGCATTGGCTTGCCAGCAATTAATTGCGGTGAGAGCCATCTAGTTGTAACAAGCCTCGCCATGCAGATGCTCGCTCTTATGGCAATCAGTAGGCCATATAGAAGTGCAGACATGTAGGTTGTAGCCTTGTATATCCTCCCATCGATGGTCACAGACCAATGATGGTAGGCACCACTATGCTGTACGAGCCCAAAGATTCCAAGTATTGTTCTGATGGCATCGTATCAGTAAGAGCCAGAATTGAATTATGTTTACTTTAGTAGAAAAGGAAATGAAATCTTGTATCGAGTCGCTGGGTCATTTACTGACCGGGTCATATATCAACGGTAAATGAGGGAAGTACCTCACGACAGGGTCAGGAAGGGTAAGTAATGCGATAAGACTTGATGGGAACCCATACCTGTACCAGCAGAAGCTTGGAACAAACCAAAGTCTCAACCCTAGATTATTAAGCCACCATTACTATTATGCTTATAATATGCTAAACCGCAGTAGAAATCCCTGCATAAGCCCTCCACATTGGATCTGTCATTAACCTGTCCATCGACGAGTCCTCGACTCCAACCCATACTTCAGACCCTCCTCGCTTAGGATCAGGAAGCACAACCTGCACGCCGTGCATCAGCCCACAAGACGGTGGTCGTAGAGCTCTTATTTTACCACCGAAAGCATCACCCCACTCAAGGTCATAAAAGGGAAACGCTCGCCAGGATGTCTGAATGATATTATTTCCTGGCATGTCCAGTAGACAAGTTGGCACAAGACAGCTCACATCATCAAGGCCGTCAACAATAGTGTTTATCTCATCCAGATAAACGTTTTGGGCTTTTTCAATAGCACGTCTCACGAGGATAGCTAAGTCCGCGAGTGAAGCCTCGTGTATGACCCGGTTGAGATCCAGAATGGCCGGAGCGAATCCAAAGATATTACCAAGGGTCTGTTTCTGTATGGTAAATCCGGATCTTCGGCGTAGATCAAGAGTAATTGCGACTTGTGATAGACCCCCAGAACGAGGAGCTTCTGAACCAAGAGATCCATTAGAAGTTTTCAGCGCTTCTGAGTGTTGGGCGGCCATGGTAGATCTCCATATTAATGCCGTCAAGGCATCATTGGTAGATATATATGGCGGAAGGGTTTCATGCTTCAGTATCTTTGCGTTCTCGGGCGAAGCTTCCTCCTTGAGGGCTATAAGGCTCTCAGGTGAGAAATACCATACGTGGCCGTGGTGATTATTTTTCGTCAACAGGGGCGGTACTTCGCTAGGCCTTGACCCGAGTATGATGTACTCAGGATGATCTAAGCACATTCCTTTATTATTTCCGGACACCTTCATGATCTTGTCACGGTCCTCTGAATGAACTTTAGCAGGATCAGTGATTGCTAACCCTTGAGCACGTCGAAGTTCTTCCGAAAGGACCTCCATAAAATTGAATACAGTAGTCTGATCGCAGCAAACATGCAAGAAAGACATGTTGAGAAGGAGGCCACCGCGAATGAAGTTGGCCTGCATCAGGGAAACAGTGACACGGTCTCCGGGCTGAGGCCATTCGCCTCCCAAGCCACGGGTGCAAAATCTGTCGGGGTCAAGCGCAGATGATGAATAACCTTGAGCTTTAAGTTCTGCAAAGCTGGGACAAGCACCATCAGCTCGAAAATCTTTGACAGTAAAGTCATTGAGGTTTTCATCGCCATAGTGCCGAAGTTTCAACATGCCAGTGCGGCTCTCTCCTGCAGGGATAACTTCGCAGCCAATAAGAGGAACATTGTTTTTCAGGTTGCGATAGCCGAGCCTCAACATTCCCACCAGTGCGTCCATACTGTATCCTTCCGGGAGCTCGAAAAAGAATATGTTTCGTACCCAGATATTTGGCCCAATCTGCTCAGTTGGCAAGAGAGGAGGGGCCAGGTCAAGTAGATGCTGGGTAATCATCTCGAGACTGTTTATCTTCAGTGATATTGGAAAAATAGGTAAACACTCCTGGCTGACGACAAGCGTCTAAGGCTTTGCGAACAGTGGAAACAGACGAATTGAGGCCAATTTGAAAGAGAGAGCTGGAAAAGGTGCAGGTTGGAGTCTGTAAAGGTACTCAAGGACAAACCTTCGCATGCTGTACGGTTTTATAGGATATCTTTCTTCCATTTGTAATAGAGAGACTGATAAACACAAACTCTAGAGCAGAGGGATAGTACATCCCGTGTAGAGATAGAGTCTCCCTCCTCCGTCGAAGCTAGCTATTAGTGCAGGATACCAGTAGAATCTTAGCAAGTACCTTATCTTTTTAGGTATAAAATACTCTGTAACGCTCGCTTGTCTGTAATGCTTACTTATCAACTACATAATACATAATTCTTTCTAATGCCCTGCTAGCTATATTAAAGTTTAGCCACAAGGGATACAAACTTTTGCAGCCAATTAAGAGCATACATCAGTTTTCACATGCCTGGTTACTTTTCTCCGGCTTAGATGAAAATCGGCTAGCTTGAGGGATATAATTGTCAGATATTAAGGTGA
>JABEEM010001542.1:0-10451 GCA_013363185.1 Fusarium secorum | reverse complement strand
GAAGAAAGGTCAACTCTCTGAATCCCTTTCTTAAGGCAGCTGTTAGGGTCCCGTTAGCCCCACGGCTGCTTTTGTTGTCATGTTAGCCTGCAAAAATTCTCTACCCTAGCAGAGCGCTAACATCGGGTGCCAAGGAAAAACTTTTACAGAAGAGAGTTCGCCATGAGCGGAGGATACGAAGTGATATTTTTGCTGTAGGGTATACCAGGCTTGCATTGTGACTCTAACGTTACAATCTCAGTCTCTTATGTCTTATACGTCCTGCTGAAAATTCCCAACAACATGCTATTCACGTAGATAGGGCCAGGTTTGCTTATTCCGTTAACAAGACAGCTATCAACCCGCAATCTCAGAGACCAATAGCGTCACCCTGATTCCAGTTAGATAACCTCAAACTCACAGTTCCAACCCGCCGATAGTACCGCATATTAAAACCTCTTCCCTACTTAAAGCTAACAGGCTAGTCTGCCCACAGAACAGTGCACTGGATTTCGACGTTTAACCTTTCATTCGGCAAGGCCGCAACCTGTATACAGGTTCTCGCAGGCGCCTTGGCCTTATCTGGCCACACTTTATTCCACTCCTTGTTCATCCTATCATAATCTTTCATGTCGGTCAAAAAAACAGTGGCGTTGATCACATTCTGTAGTCCACATGCGCCGTTTGTTGCCCCGTCAATGATGACTCCGATATTTTGCAGCACGGCTTCCGTCTGGAGGCAAATGTCGAGATGGTGCGTTCCATCAGCGCCTGTGGTGCAACCCGCGAATGTTCCGTCGCCACGGCGTGACGAGGTACCAGAAACGAAAATAGTTTTGGCTGATTGATGTATCACCCGAGCGTGGGGATAGTTCGCGAGGGTTTTAGCTTTTTGCGCCGGAAGAATATAAGCCTCACCGTTCTGGGATGCCATCATCGATGTCTTTTGTTGGTCAGTTCCCAAAATTCGAATGTAATAAACGATCAATTGCTAGTTAGCAGTGTCAGGAGTTAGGTTGATTTAGCAAAGCGAGAATCTCTGTTTATAACCATAGCCAGCTGCCAGTCAAGACTCCTTGCGGGTTAAGCTTCGTGCGGTGGTAATGGCAACCTCGCTTGCCGAAACCGCCTTCAAGGAACCGGAACTGGGGCCGCGACCACCTCACATGATTGGGTTATTTGAGCGTCATGAGCAGAGCAGGCGTGCACGCCGTACAGTCAGCTAACGCCTGGTCATTCCGGTACGGTAGGTTCCGTACAGCCACGAGTTTGTGGGGTTGTTAGGAAATACTTCCGAGTCGAACGGCATCCGCGGCCGTTAGCCGTAATTCACTTTCTTTTGACTTCTCAATGAGATCGTAAGCAAACGCAAGGTCATCAATCAAAAACGACTCATAACGTACACCATCAGTGAGTGGATCAAATCAGTGAGCGGATCAAAAATCTCAACCCTTCCTTCTGAACCTATGACAAAGATGCACAGGGCTATTGAATCAATCAAAACTAATCACTATACTCCTCTCCATCCATCACGACGACTATCTGACATGTTCTCGTGTTATGACCTGTCTTGCCGCACGTTCCACAGGGTATTGAACCTTGCGGTGGCGGCATACAATGCACTATGTCGCGGTTCCGAGTCTAATTGACTGGACGGTGTGCGCGCTGCGTAAAGGCGAAGACTTCGGCTTGGATGATAGGAATAGAGCGAAAGGTTCGGGGTCACCGTGGAGAAACATACCGAAAAAGCTTGGTGGGGATTCCAATATTATGTTTAACACTCGGTTCTTCGGCCTCGGTGTCTTGCAGACAGCGAGGCTTAGGCGAAGTGCAAGGAACAGGGGTGGCCAGTTAAGAGCTGATGAGGATATTTCAACGGCATTTTGTATGTGCCGAGAAACCCGAGTCTAATGAGTAGATGGTCGGAAGTTTACTTTCGGGTATCATCGTATTAAAGCCATCGCTGTCATTACTTGTATGATTTCCGTCATTCATACAAACGGCCCCAACGTACACCAAGTTAGCAAAAAGAAAAACAAAAGAAAAAGATTTCCTTACACCAACCTTCACCATCAAAATGACTTTAATGAAGTTATAAGTCTAACACTTACTAATAGGTAACGTATTACAGTTAGCTAGTTGAGAATTAGCTATATCTTTTATAAGATATAATTATAAAAGAAATCTTTATAAATTTAAATTAATAATAAGCTTAACTATTATTTCTTCTCTAGCTTTATTTAACAACTGAGATATGCTTAGTAGTTAAGAAGTATCCAATTAAATAGAAATATTATAGGGTGAGGGATTTTTAGTGTACATACGTATTTAATAAACTTACTTATTAACTATATTAACTAATCAATTTAAGTTTATATTTTATTGTAAAAGACAATAGTTATATAGTATACAATACTTAATAATAACTACTTACTTCTTTATATTAATATTTTCATATTATTAAAGTTAGTCTTTTTAGTTTAATAATAAATAGCTATATAAGCTTACTTTTTATTACTATAAGTTACTTTAAATGCAGAAAGATAAAGTGTTTATAGATGTAAATTCTTTCTTTTTATAGAAACTTTATTTCTTAGCTTAAGACTTCAGGTTATTTATTGACCCTAGTGTATAGTACTGTCTATCACTTAGAAAGAACTGATTCCGCTGTGATTTTTCTAAAAAGATGGCTTTCAGAACAGGAGCTATAGCGGAACAGAATAGGAACTACAGCGGAACAGGAACTACAGCGGAACAGGAGCTATAGCGAAACGGAACTACAGATCTACAAATGTTGTACCTAGCATTATTTGACTTTAGATAAATTGCTTAAAGAAAGTTCCCTTAAAATACAATATACTTATCTATTAATAAAAGTTAAAGTAAATATATTTTTACTTTTAGGTTTTTTATATAATAATCTACTTACTATAATACTTGGATATACTAATTATATATATTAGTATTTGTTTATGTCAGTTTTAGTGCCTGTGACCTGGATAGAGTTCTGTAGTTTATATCCCGTACCAATGTGCACCTTGTTCGGAAGTTCCGAATTTCTTCCCTAGCACTATTTATTCAGTCCGGCGTACATGACATCCAGTTCTATTTGACGACTACGACTTACTAGCAAACAGGACCTTGATAAATCTATTAAAATGCAGGAAAACAACAGCTTTATCATTGCAGATGTCAACCTTTTCGATGGCTATAAATTTGTAGCCGATGGGTATGTTGTTGTTCGGCGTGGGCTCATCGACGAGGTTGGCTGTATAAACCGAGATGTGCCGTCTGAACAGGACTTCCCCCGCTTCTCTCGTCCAGGATATACACTTATTCCAGGATTGATTGATACCCATATACATGCCATGCCTATGCCAGGTGATATTCACGACTGTGTTGAGCAATCACTGCGGTTCGGCGTCACAACGGTTTGCGACATGCATAGCGAGGTGGATGACATCGAACAACTCAAAAAGGTTTTATCCGTCTCCTTTTGATATTAAGCGTACAAGAAAGCAAAATTAACAGAACACTCAGTCAACAAGTGATTCCCAGAACAAGAATAAATACGCCGATTATAAGTTCTCTGGAATTGGAGCTATTATCGACGGAGGATGGCCAATCCCTGTGATGAAGAAGGGATTCTCATCTCATCCACACTGTGATCAACTGGTTCACAACATAGTCTCGAAATGGCCTTTGTTGAAGTCTCCAGCCGACGCCGAACCTTTCGTGCAATTACAAGTCAACAAGCATGGCGCATCCTATATCAAGTTGTTCCATGAGCTAGGGGATAGCCTGGGCATGAACGACCTTCCGCGGCCCTCGATGGACATACAGAAGGCTGTGGTAGAGGCTGCTCACAAAGCAGGAGTCATCGCTGTTGGCCACGCTTTGAGTTACGCTGGCGCAAAGGACCTCTTTGACGCTGGAGTCGACGGCCTTACCCATTGTTTCCTCGATAAGCCGCCTAGTGATGACTTCATTGACATCATGCTAACACGCAATATCCATTGTAACCCTACTTTGGTACTGTGTGCATCACAGACTGTTGAGCGGCAGGAGTGGCAGCGAGAATTCAGAAAAGATCCCCTGGCTGATCGCATGATGTTACGTAAGTCTCCAGACCAGCCTCTAGGACTGGCAGAAACACAGAAACCTAGAGTTAGGGTTCAAAATGCCTATGAAACAGCCAGAAAGATGTACCAGGCGGGCATCACTTTGGTAGCTGGAAGTGATGCTGGCGGTCAGGAGTTTGGCGTGGCCTATGGCCTCGGTATGCATATTGAGATGTACCTGCTCAAGCATGAGATTGGAATGACACTCGAAGATGTACTCAAGGCGGCCACCTCTAACGTGGCCAAACGGTTTGGCTTCAACGATAGGGGCGAAATTGCAGTTGGGAAGAAGGCCGACTTTGTCCTTCTTAAGGGAGATGCAGACTCAGTGCTGTCAGATATACAACAACGCTGTCTTCCAGTTGAGGGCGTCTGGAGGGATGGTGTTCTAGCCAATGTCTATGAAGAAAGGTTTCCTGAATTTTCACTAAAGAGAGATGAAGATTAATGTTGAATTAGCAATCATCAGGCTGATATTAAGAAATTTAACTTTACAAGATGACAACTAGAGACTGGCTGAATGGTATAATGAGTAGTAATTTTTAAAGAAAATATATAAAAACTTCTATAAAATGTAGACAGTAAGTAGGTATTATAGATAAGTGAGGGTTATGAAAATCCCTTATATACCTCATTTTCTGTTTAATTAATTAATTCTTATTACTTAATATATTTTAATTAAATGAAGAGGTAAGAGTTTTTCTTTCTCTTTGGGCGCTTAAAATAACTGTGAATTAAAGTTTTAATAAACTGTACAGATATATAAAGGTAACCCTATAAAACTATAGCGCTAATGTAAAAGCATACTCTCTATACATGATACTATCCTGAAGTTATGAAAACTATTTAATCTATAGAAATAAACTATAGTTTAGTATTTTCTTAATCTCGATTTCTAAAGACTTTCTCCTTAGTATTATAGTATTAAAGAAATATTATTAACTGCTTGCTAATTATAATGCATTATCAGTTAGCAAGCGCTAAAATATTAGTTTTATTAAGTAGTCATTAAACTTTAAGAAAACTAACTTTATAATAAGTATAATTATAAGAAGTTAACTTTAGTTATATTAAGCTCATTATAAAGTACTTATACTTAATAGCTAAAGATTATAAAATTAACTTACTATATTTTTAATAGTTTATTAATATTGAGTAAATATTCTCTTATAATTTTATAATACTTTAAAAAAGATTATAGTATTAAACTATATTTAAGTTTAATTCTATAAAAGTCTATTAAAATATTAATTTTATAGGTATTAACTATATTAATTGAATAATTATAGTTAAATTAATTATTATTATATTCTTTAGTGTAATATATAATACTTTAATGTAGTTAATAAGTAAGTGTACTAAATAAGCATATACATTAAGAATCGCTCACTCTATAATATTTCTATATAATTAAATACTTCTTAACTACTAAATATATCTTAATTATTAAGTGAAGTTAAATTTCTTTTTACACTTTAATCCCTTTAGAATAACTTTAAATTAAGCCTCTAACATAGTGTAAATATTTCTCAAGTTAACTATTAAAAGCTATATTATAGAAGCTATATTACTATTGTACTAGTATTTAATTATAATATAATATATTTTAAGAGTTATAGAAACTATTTAATATAAAGAAAGAGATAATAATAAGGTTCGTTATTAATTTGAATTTATAAAGATTTCTTATAATTACATCTTATAAAAGATATAGTTAGTTCTTTACTAATTAACTGTAATATATTACTTATTAATAAGTATTAAACTTATAACTTCATTAAGTAATAATTAAAACTAAAGATATGTTTATTTTAAAAATATAACTATTAAAGAGCTAAATGTAAAAGTCTAATTATTATTTATAATTAATTTAAACTTAAGTAAGTATACTATTTATTATTAATTTAAAATAATACTACTTTATAAATTAATATTAAAAATCTAATTAATTATCTAATTAAGTTATTACAATAAGTTAAAATAGATAAATAAATAACAAATCAAATCTTAAGTAATTAAAGTATATTAATCAATTTATAATTAAATAATTAAATACTCAATATTGTCTTTTAATTCTTAATAGTTATAAAAGTTATCACTCTATTAAGTTTAAGAGATATTATTAAAATTGTAAAATTATTTTACTTTATATACTTACTTATATATTTTACTTACTTTAGCCTTTTAATGTTAAGTACTTTACAGTATTAAAAAAAGCTTATAGTTAAAAGATAAAATATTTAATTAAATACTTTATAATTTACTTCTTAAAACTGAGTTCTTTCTAGCCTTTTATACTGCTTTTTAAGTTACTTTTATAGAAAGCATTATCTAAAGGGGTTTTAAAGAAGCTAGACCTACTCTTTTTAACTTAAAAACTCTAATCTTAAAGCTTAATGTATAGCTTTAAACCTTGATACCTCTTAAGGGAGTTACTTAACTATTAATACTATAGGCTTTAAAGGCATTAAAGGCACGTATTAAGACTTAATTTCAATTTAAATATTCTAATAAATGAATTAGATATTATTATAATAACTCTTTAAAGTTAATATCAAGAGCTTTAAAATGTCTTATAAAAGAATTAATAGCTATAATATATAAAAAGTATTATAAGTAGTTTTAGTTAGTTAAATAATTTATTATATTGTAAAATAGATTTTAAAATTAACAGCTAAGACTTTTAGTATATATACTTACTTAGTGCACTTGCTTATTAACTACATCATATTATATTATATTAAAAATAAGTATCATATTATACTATTTTACTATTTAAAACTTGAATTAATTATATTTTATATACGGCTATAGAGACATTTTAACTTTTGAATAAAAAACACTAAACTGAAAAAGAGAAGAGTAATAATAGTAAAGGAAGGAAAGTAAGTAATTAATTAAATAAATATTAATAAGCCGGCAGTAAAAGAATTATTTGGAAGTAGTAATTAAGGAAGGTTAGTATAAGTAAAGGAAAGACATTATAGAACATACAGTGAGATAGAGCATAATATAAGAGTATCTTAAACAGTTATTTTAGTGTCTGAGGAAGAGTATAGCAGTTAGTTTTAATGGATTTAGATGTTTATTGTGTTTTTATAATAATTTACATCTTATAAATTGATGTTTATTGAGACACTCAATTGTCTGCAACACTCACTTATTATGTACGTTATTAGATTATCTTGGGCAGAACCTAAGGTTGGCTAAAGCGATTCTAAGGTTTTGGCACGTGATTGTACTACTACTAGTTAGGTATCGCGCCCAGGCGCCCAAGAATAAAAGGGCGTCCGAGCGCCCACGTCCCAGTACTCACTTACCTGAACATCACGAATACACGGGCAGTATGACCAGTCTACAGGCATATTCTAACTATCCGTATTTGGAAGAGGCGAACATGGCGCTGCACCGGAGTAAAGCCTATGTCTGCAGCTACGTCGGATGTGGAAAGGCGTTCGTACGAAGCGACCACCTCAAGCGCCATGCGCTTAATCATTCGTCCAACGAGCACCGCTGTCATCTCTGCGACTCCAGTTTCAAAAGGCCCGATCTATTGAGTAAGTGTTGCTCCCTATACCTCTCGCACCTCACTTCGCAACTACTCACCTCAACTGGGAAGAACGCCACGTCAAACGGCACCAGTCACGAGAGAATGACGACGTGAGCCTCGGTTTCTGCGTCCTTGACATGAAGCGACAGCATAACAGTAGTTTCACGACTGAGCCTCCCGCCACGGATCACATCCAGTCTTCTGCCACGAGAATAGATGTATTTAATTATGATTACTCATCTCCTCTACATTATCCGCTATACCAAGGGCTGCCGAATCAGTCACCACTTACGTCTGTTCCCGTACCACGGGCGGAGTCAACGACAGGTCCTTCATGGTACCTTCCAGTGCCAGCTCAACATCGGGATCCAGACATGTCAGCGCCATGCAACGACGCCTCGAATCCAGCTGCGGCGACGGCGCAGTCTAGCGGTGACATGATGATATCAGGACTTCTCTCCCGCCCAGACTTGTCATTTACCCTCGGAATGATTGACGGAACGCTTTCAGAAGCTGCAACCGGTTCAAATACCACCAGCATGCCTCATTCGCACCTTTTGCAGGGGTTAGAAACTAACCCAGACCACTCAATGACGGACGCGGCCGACCCTTGGCCGCGCGAACTAATTGAGTTCTCATCAGTGTCTGTACCTTCTACTTTAAACAGCCTTAATAATCCGACCATGGCATATGGATCTAGCGATGCAATGGACGAATTAACGGCTGCTGGAAAGGTTTTTGCATCCCTTGAAGACCTCGAAAGGTTTACGGACTCTCAACAAACCGCAGAGTCCCACCTCGAGTCACAAGCACATGAGCGAGACCGAGATCGGCAAGCCAACAAGAGACAAAATCCTAGTCGGAATCCCAGTGGCCTCTTCGGGTCTTATCCTGTCATTACCGAAGACTCTCGCCAGCGTTTGTTAGAAGTGCTAAGCGTGACGGGACTAACGCACATGGAGGGAAATGTGCCCTGTGAAAAACACCCTCACCTCTCCCTAGATGCTCTTCAGTCTTATTCAAACCTCTTCTTCAGCAAATTCAACTGCTTTTACGAGCTCATACACTGTCCTACTTTCGACCACGCACAAACAAACATAATTCTTTGGATCGGGATCTGGTTGGTTGGGGCCAGCTATGGCGACAAAGGAGCTCACCAAGCAGCCACCTGCGTTTGGGACATGCTAATCTCTCAAGTCATCCAATGCTCAACCTCTGACAGTCGACCATCGCTTTCTACCCTGCAGGCCCTATTACTGTTCAACACTTTCGGCTCATTTCGAGCAGCGCAGAATCAGCACGAAAGGACGCGACGATTTCATTCATCAATAAATAACGTTAGTACGCAATTTAAAATCATCCAAAGGCCAGGTGCTAATCGCTGCGGACATGTTGTAGTTCATACTTCAAACTGTGGATGCCTCTTTACGAGTGCAAAATGACCCCCGTCTCCCAATTTATGAAGAGGGGATGTGGAGGTCATATATGGAGAAAGAGCAATGGAAAAGGTATTGTGTCCATTTATCCTGCAAGGCTCTTTGTTCTAACTCTTGTGTAGGCTCTATTTTATCTGTTATATGTTTGAAGTCCAATATGCCGCGCTGTTCTCAAGGAATCTAGCAACCTCACCGCTTGACATTAACATGACTTTACCTTCTTCTGCGAAAACCTGGGAAGCAAGATGCGCAGCCGAGTGGTCCACAGCCGTGAATATTGAGCCAGCGCCCATCATTTCCAGTGATCTTCTGAAAAGTTTCTTGAATTATGAATCCGATCCACCTCGGCACATCAGCAACATTACTTCCCTTTCTATCGTTCTTCACGGTTTGATTGGTGTCATGTGCTTTATGAAACGGCATGATGAAGCATCATCCTGTTGGCTTGACCCTCAAAGTACTGGCTGGGAGGAAACGTGGCTGGCAAGGATCTCAGGCTCTTTTAATGCATGGAAGAGCAAATATGAGACCTGCGTTACGTGCACTCTGATGGCTGCTCAGACCGAAGCGGAGAAGAACGCGTTACAGTCATCTATTACCGGTATATCATCCATGTATCACGTGGCGCATATACTTCTCAACACAAATATCATGGCCATGATTACCGCAGCGGGTGCACGAAGCATATTCGGGCGGCCAGTCACTCCGGAGCAGACGTCGCAAAGCCTGGAAAAAATTAAGGGCTGGGTTCAGTCAACCACGGGACAAGCACGAACTGCCGGCTGGCATGCTGCCAGTTTACTACGAGAAGCTGTCGTCAATTTTAAGACGCAGGATGCCAACACTACCTTTCATCTCCACTGGTGCTTATACCTCTCAACTTTGGTATGTTGGGCTCTAAATTGCCCGGATTTCGCGTGTCCGAAGGCGCTCCAGCAGCAGTACGAACGACAACAACGACGGCGTAGCTCAGTATCGGCGCCAGACCCTCTTGAGTTTCAGGACTTGATCCGAGAGCCAACCTCAAATTCTTTTTTTAGGGTGGAAATGTACTCACTTATTGCAACAATGCAATCTCATGACCCGACGCAGACACCAAAATCTGTTGGGCTACATCGGACTGAGGGTTTAATTAGCGAATTATTAACGCTTCTGAGCGGGTTACCATGGGTGGGAGCGTGTGACGCAGTTTCTACGCTGAGAGGTTTATTGTTACGACCTAATGCCAATCGTCACGCCCTGACCTAATGTCCTACGACTTTCCTCTAATTATAATAAACATACTTACATAACGTGGTTGATAAGCGAGTGTCCCAAAGATTTGTCACATTGCAAGGTGCATCTTATAGAGCATCTGATCAGATG
>JABEEM010001541.1:0-15203 GCA_013363185.1 Fusarium secorum | reverse complement strand
TGAGTTGAGCACACCCTTGGCCGCAGGCTTGAGGTCAATCGCACTGATACATTTCGGTACGTGATCTGTTGGCAGTTATAGCATTGTTTTGCGCGGTCGCGGCGTTCAAGCACTCTTGTGGTGTCGAACTCTCCTCCAGCCACGAAAGTCCTTCGCCGATGAATTCTTTGGTTTCGGGGCGCTTTAAAGTATACGACCATGGAGCCATACACCTTGAGATCGTCTCGCCTGCTGAGCCATGCTACTTTCGCTAACTCAATGTATGCTCTCGGCCAAGAGTCTCGGCGACTTCAACTCGAACTTCGTTGATCTCGTTTCGTATCTCATTGCGGCTGACAGTGTCCACTTTAATCAGGGAGAGATCGTCTCGTAGGACGCGGGTTACGGTGTTCTTTGCGTTATTAAGTACGGCTCGGCATCGTCACATGGAATTATCCAGTTCGGCCCGGGTTTGATTCTCCACTGTCGCTCGCATCGTCCCGGCCAAGCGCCTGGTATCGTCATCTTGTATTCGCGAAACATCAATCGTGCAGTAGAGCGTGTCAATCGTGTGTAGTAGTGCGTGTTAATCGTGGGGACGAGAGGAACGGTCGAGGTCGCGGTTCCGGGAGCGGCTTATGGCATACATGTCGAGGATCTTGTGACGGCAGCATATGATCGTTGGGATTCATCCGTTGCACTCATCGCGATGGGTTTGAGCTGCTCGTGGACCAGCTATTATTCCTCGGTCAACTGTTCCTCCATCTCGTCCATTGTCTCTTCCTATTTTGCAACAGCTTAGGGTTAGCTTCCGACAGTCCCTCGTTATTTTCATCTGTCTCTTCAACGCTTCCTGCAATCTTCGAGTCTCCATGCGCGACTCCCTCAGGAAATCCAGCGACTTCTGCAGCATTGCCCTTCAATCGCTGCTACTGCTGCTGCCACTACTCTTGTAGGCTTCGGTCGGTACGTCTCGCGTCGTCTTCCGTGTAGTCATTCGCATTTCTGTCGCAGTCTCTTTTAGTTGTCGCGTGGTGTCTCGGCTTTGCTCGTCGGTCTTACCACTCGACTCCATCGTTTTGACGTCGAAAAGGGGTGTCATCATGCTCCACCCGATCTCGGCTCCTATTGGATCCACCATTGCGGCAAGCTAACCCGCCCCCACACCTATAGGTTAGGTAGGTACCAACCTGTCGCCTACAGAGCTTTGTAAATGAAATTGATGATATGTTGGCGAAGAATTATTCGCAAACAATGCCTGTAAGAGGTGAATCTATAGGGAGGTAGCTCTAGTCACGTACGTCCTTGAGAAGTATCGAGAGTTGTATTCTTGTTCTTGGTTTCTATTCTGCAAAACAACCACAGTAATTCCATTGTTGCCACCCATGTTTCAACTACCAGGCTCCGCAAATCCGCATTGCGCATGCGTCCAACAGAGCAAAGTCGTTGCACCAAGTCTTGTTGCCTCACAGTGGCATTTTCTGTATTATAAATCATAACCTTTATCCAGTATACGGTCTCTAGTGCCGATGACATTTTGCTTGGTATTTAGTGCACAGCTACAAGTTCAACTCTTATTGCCACCCGATCAGCCCCATGTGCAAGCATTCTGTAATTACGAGGCTCTTTTTAGAAGGATGTAAAAGTGATTTCGTTTTGTGTAATTGCAATTCACGAGCAGCAGATCCTGCTGAAAACACATTGAGGCTCTGCGTGTCGTGACTGCCCTAGTAGCAAACGGGCTATCCTGCACGATAGGCATCAAATTGCCATGGCCCAGCGATGCCATTGCGTTGTGACGCTGGAAATTACAAACACTAGAGCTCACAATATAGCTATAATTTTGGGCTTGTTCAGTACATTTTGACTTCTGCTTGGGCTAATCTAACAACAACTCGACTTCATCGTTCGTTAACGTGTTATATTCTATCAAGATAAAACAAGCAATTCTGCTTCACTACAGCGGAAGGTGTCCAGGACTTCTTTCCTGTCTTTTGGAAACCTACGGCTACTCTGGAAATCTACAACTATTTATTGGTTACAACGATATCGCCATGTGTACCACAGAAATACACACTTACGTCTGCATGGCTAATGCACGAATGACAGAGCACATGATTTTCAAATGCGACCACTACGATCCAAGCCAGTCTTGCACCACAGCTATGACTATTGTTTACCCCGAAAAGGATATTTCTGAAGATGGGTGTCATTAGTAGAGCGAGAGAGAAGTTCTCAGTCCAGAGGCTCGTCATTACCATTGAGTTTGGGATTGGGGCCAGCCGGCGTGAGTCACGCTTTGGTTCGTGCAATGGCATATCGTGGAGAGCTTAAGTCCTAATGTTGCAAGTTTAGATTCAACTTGGACAGGACTCGTCCGCCGGTGTGTGTATAAGATACTCAAGAGGAATGATGATCTCACTCTCGAATAATCCCGGCCAATCCTGGGACTACCGATAGGTCACGCTACAGTAACGCTTCCGAAGGCAGGCTCATTGAATTTGGAGGTTTGGGGAGATTTAAAAGCATCTTCCCAGATGTAAGGTTGGCCTGTATCTGATTCCATGATACTGTGCTATTCACGGCCATTTTTTTGATTCATGTACAGATATTCTCCTCATTATGATTTAGTACCATCTTTTCCCACTGATTGTGTTTCTCTGTTGGGAGATGTGACCAGAATATGGCTAATAATTGACTGTGCGCATACACTGTTTCTCTATTCAGGCCAAACTCTGGTTGGAGTCGCACTCACGATGGGGTGCAATATTGTCACTCAAGATGGGAGAATAGAAGCAGTAGCAAAGATCAGCGTATTGCCATGTGTATGGAAACAAGAATGGCAATTTCAGGCAGTTTCTTCTTTACAGTAGACTGGTGGCTAGATATTTATTCTTTTGGGAATGATGGATAAATGAGGGGTGTCCTAAGGTTAAATGAGACATTAATATTATTATTCGGTACCATCAACAATTCTCGGGACTTAAGAATGCCCCTTACAGAGCAGTGCCAGTAAATCTGCCGATTCTAGTACAGGTTTTGATAGGAAAGCCCCCGGCGGGTAACCAGGCCAAGTATTTGTCAGGGTCTCCTCGATTGACCTTCATATAGCTTAATCCCACTGACCTGTATTTGCACGAGTCTTTTCCATGGGCCTTTTGGAGCAGCAGAGCTCCAAGGCGTAAGCATTTCTCACGTTTGCCTGCACAAGATTATGCAAACGACTTCTGATATCGTGTAGAAAGGCCCATAGTAACGATTCTTACTACTTTTCTTTTAGTCGTAGTGGGCAATATGAAGAGCGTTGTCACGCTGCAGTCAGATGGTGTGTGACGTCCAGCCTTTACTCCACATCCGACACAAAAGCGGCGGAGGGGCCCAAGCTGGTCTTGAGGCCCCGCCTCCTGCTCCGATACCAATCGGTCTTGTGGGTCAAGTAGGCCGTATTGGCTTAAAGTGTTGCGGGGTCCGTACACGGAAGCACCAGTAGCACTCCAAAGGGTTGGCGATCTTTCCTTTTCTTGGTAGCCCAATGTTCTGGGAAGTCTTTAGCTATTCTCATGACAAACTCAATCGTGTGTCGTGGTGTTACCATACGTTGAGGATGTACTGTGCAGTAACCACAAGCGGATACACATACACCGGTGAGTTATTCCCTCGCTCTTACTGAGAGTGTCGTTTTAACCAAACGCATTTGTTGAGGGATTAGCTGAGATTACAAATGCTTAGATAGTCCCAATGTAATGCCTCCAGCGCAAACGATGAGATATCCAGGTAATTCCATATCCTACGCTCAACCCAACTGTTCAGAATCGGTTACAGGCCGCTAATCCTGCCAAAACGCAATGGGCTGCGCTAGCCAGTATCAGCCGCGGCTCATCACTATCAGACGGCTCATGTGATTGGTCAAGCATGACCCTTGACTCCCTAATTAGGAAATTTTTAGAAGCAGGGAAATCTACAGGATGCAAACGTCTCCAGTTAAACATCCTGCATGCGACCTTAGGAATGATGCTAGTGGCGAGAGCCTCGTCTTCGCCGGTTTGACTGCCCCTCGCCTCACAACACTTCGGCTACCAAAAACTCGGCAGCATAACATCTGAGGAGGATTCATAAATGCAGAATTGAAACCAACAAATACATAACCCTTGTCTTAAAGGGGCGTCATCTTTCCACAACAGATACCTTGACGCCAAAACCAGGCCCTAGTAACGAACCAATTATGGGGTTACTTAGGGCGAGCATCTGACTTTGTTGTCGTCATGTCAGGGACCAGGGGTTGGTTGATACGCGAGAACATCTAGCGGCAGAGAATTTCCGAGACCTCCGTGTATCTTGCGCAATGTTGTGACTGATAAGGGAAAGTAGAGAAAGAAAATAATGTGTTATGCTATGTGCTTAGACACTGGTGATGCGCTCAAGAGGAGCTCGAGCGCAGCAGACCATGAGCTTCAGGCTTGTACCGGGCTCTTCAGATTCCGCGAGTAGAGACTTATCATTCCAGATGCTCTTTCCAGAGGGATTCTCAGCTGCGTTTTCGTAGCATCGTGTGTACCACCATCGGCCAACGCGGCTGACCATCTTGGTGATGCCCTCATCTGCCAAAGGGCTGTTGTCGCTCATCATCTCGGATAGGCTTGGCGGATCCTTCTTCTTCTCAGGAGTAGCCTTGCCCTTATCGGCCTTACTGTCTGAGCGAGTGACGGAACTTGCGACAGGCACACCCACTCGTGCTGCCTTGATTGTAGTGAAACCAACCTTGCCGAGAAGACGAACAATGAGATCCGCAGTTGATCCGAGACTAGTATCAGGCGTCTTCTCATTGGTCCTCTCTTTGAGACAGCGGACTGTGCGTCGGCCCCGGTTGCCCATGTGCAAGTCAACATCAAGAATGGAGAGCTCGATGAAGCCTCCTGGCTTCAGCACACGGCGAGCTTCAGTGAGGATGCTGCGGTAGTATGCTTCAGGAGCTGCGACAGGGAAGTGGTACACAACAGCCGTAAAGCTCTGAGGGGCGAAGGGAAACTTGTCGAGGTGAGAGACGTATTGGATCTGATGGTGGTTTAGGGGGCTGAGAGGGAAGCTCGAAGATGAACTCTTGAGTTCTTCAGGAAGAGGAGCTCGAGGAGACAGGTGGAAGAGGGTAGCGGCCGGGTATGTTTCGGCAGCGTAGAATGACCAGTCATCGTTGCCAGAGCCATCAATCACAAGTATTGGGTGTCTCTTGAGTAATCCTTCAACAGGAAACAGCTCATGGCGAACATAACCGAAGCGAACATTCCCGAAGGTAAGCCACTTGCTCACCATCATTGAACCAACCCTGAGGTTGACCTGTGCGAGTGGTGGCCCATCTTCCGAAGAGGAGCTGGCATCAGATCGTTTCGTCTCGCGGGAAGATCGACTGCTTCGTCGAGATACCTCACCAGTTGTAGGCGCCTCATTGTTGGTTATACGGTCTTCGTAATCTGAAACAAATTTGGAGACTGAGATGGGAGTGCTAGGGTTTGGGTGGGGTTGAAAAGCGGCCCCGAGACGTTCAACCAGGTCGGCGCTGCCAGTGCTGGAGATGGTTGTTGCCTTGGATTGCCGGGTGGCATTCTTATCGAAGACAACATTAGGCGACTCTAGGGGCTTCTCCTTGCTAGCCAGCTTTGACTCTTAAGTCTCAAGATGGAATGGTGTACCTTGTGAAGAAGTTGACGAATCGTCTCTACGGAGATCATCGTACTCATCCCTCACCTCATCTTCTGCGGGAGGATCATAAGGCGGTGGGATCACGGCAGTAGAGCCAGAGAAAGCAAGAATACCAGAACAGTTTGATCTAGATGTGTCAATGGTTCCCTCGGAATCCTTGCGAAGCGAAAAGGCCAAGAACTCCTTTTCCACTTGGCTCAAGGCAGGGGGATTGGAGTCTCCCGATGAGAGATTGTCGGTGCTTCTACTGTTGAGCCATCGGCGGTTAGATCGGGAGCAGGAGTGGAAGATCTGGAAGGTGAAGGACCTTTGGCAATTGACACAGAATCATAGACCTCAAGGTTTGCCGGTGCCAATTGCATGCCAGCTCTGAAAGACCTGGAAAAGCTCATAGGAGACATATGTTCATTACGATTGCTTACAACTTTGGGAATTTTCCCGACTTGAGGAAGTCGATTTCGTCGACCAGCAGTGGTTCCTGTTGACGGATGCTGCGATGTAGAGTTTTTGGACATCAAAGTCTGCTGTGGTATAGGCAGCCGAGGCTTGGCCTTCATCTCGATGCTCTCTCGCCTTGGGAGTTGAGTTGGCTCTGCAGGCCGTACCGGAGAGTTGGCTTATGTTCGCATCTCAGGCGTACCTTGTGAAAGCTCAGGAGTACCATTAACACTAGGTAATTTTCCGTAAACCTCGGCAAACCTCAAGACATCTTGAATGTCCATCGGCTCGCTGTCCTCTTGCTCTGACGAATCCATCTTGGCATAAAAGGCAAGGGGCTTCTTCTCCACTGGTTTGACAGTGGCAGAGATCTTCTCGCTCTGCTTAGACTGCTGGGTTTGGGTTGACTTTCCAAACAAGTTCCACTTTGGAGGAGATCGCGGCCACTTGACAAGCTTTTTGGGCGCAGGGTGAGAAGACTTGGCCTCGTGACAAATCTCCCGTTGCAGTTCGAAGTGGGACTCATCAAACATGAAACTGGTATCAAAGCTTGTCATGGGCGACGATGCACAAACTGACGTGTTGGTGGGCTGAGGTAGCTTCAGGGGGTCATCCGGCGAAGATCGAAGACGATGGACAGACCTACGGAAAGCCAGAGTCGACTTCGTCGTAGGGTCTTCAGAATCGCCGCTCTGAGAATGGCGACGATCACCAAAAGCTGGATGTGGAGTGCGTGACATGGGTGACGACTGTTATTGAGAATCTACAGAGAATCTACCAACAACTGCAAGCTTCCGATCCTCGACTCCCCGGTCGCTAGGCTTTGGGAGCTTACGCTTCGAGAGATTTCAGAGCTTGCATTTCGACTCTCGATGACCGCTGGGTCGAAGTAGTCTTCAAAGAAGGAATTATTGCTGGAACTGGGCTCCTGAGTTGTCTGACTGCCAGAAGAATAGCGCGTCGTGTTGCTGATACGGCCACTGTATCTCTCGGCAGCACCAATGCGTTCATAACCTTCATGACCTATGCCAGCTACAGAACCCTTATGAAGCGTCTGCTTTTCCTTCACATTCTTCTCGGCGTGTGTTCCATTGGCGTGCTTCCTACGATTAAAGAACGAGAAACGCAGGAATGAAGAGGTTGCCACACTAGGATTCGGTGTGCGTGTCATTCGAGATGGCTTGAGGCCCTTGCCCTTCTGCGACTTGGCTGTTACCTTGGCTGCCGGTTGAGCGTACAATTCGCCTTAGATGGGGAGCTGTGAAGTTGACGTTGTTCAGTCTCCATGAGTGCATTGTGGCTTCGGGGACGACAAAGTTGTTGTAGTAGTAGGTTTCCTTCCAATGCTTTCGGTTTCTGGGAGGCATTTAGGGGGAAAATTGCTGTAAATGACTGGCGTGGGGTCGAACGGTTGGAATTGTAAGTCGGGGATGTCATTCCTGCTGGGTCGACTCTTGGGGAGGCGGAGGATTGGGCACTTCTCTCAGGGGAAGGGGATCGCAAAACAGGTCTTGATACCTTGCGCACCGACTTGTGCGACGATGTCTCCTCACGAAAGTACTGCGATGATTTCCGTGGTGGAGGACTGGGTGGTGGAGGAGACAGGTCCTTGCTCTTCTTCTTGATGATGGCTTCTCGAACGGTAAAGTTCGACGAGGATGAAGTCAGGGACTTTCTAACAGCTGCGAGGCCGTGAGGATCAACGGTGATGGCATCAACTTCGTTGGGGAAACCTCCACAAGCTCGTCGTGTCACAGGAGGTCTGTTGAGGATAGAGCTTTGTAGTCGATTCTTATTCTGAGTGCGAAGAGGTACGACAAGACCAGGAGACTGAGAAGCAATTGAGGTTGGCGTGGTGTCGCGACTGTAGGACCCTGGTCCAGGTGACTCGGAGAATCTAGTAGATGGGCTTCCACTAGTTCCGGAAACATTAGGCTGGCTGGAGTTGGAGGTGGAAGATCGTGTGTCGCTAACCGGAATAGAACCTCGATGCGGCTATCCGAGCTGTCAGACGGACGTCGAATGTTGCGATAACGGTCCAGTTTGGGGTAGATCACTGGTGATTTGGAAGGTTTCTTCGCCTCTACAACCTCAGCAATCTGAATCTCGAAAGGTCTGCTGGTAAGTTCTCTATCCAGATGGAAGCCGAAAGCAGGGTCGAGTGAGTCTCCGCGATGGTTGGCAGTTGATCGTGTGGATGCTGAAGTAGAAGAAAACCCCCATGACTGCGCTTGATGGTTAAGGCTAGGTTATGGCACAGATTGAGGAGTCCTTGCTGATGGATGTGGATTCTCTTCCCTCCTTAATGATCTGTTGAGTGGCTTTGGAGCATTCGAGATAGCTCCAGGTTCAGTTCCCATTGTCATCCCCGGACTAGGTTGTCTTATGCGAGACGGCTCCGAGGGCCTGGTCGGGATATCAGACCCCAGTCTGTAAGATTCCATCTTCCAACCTTCTCCAGGATCGATTTCGTATACTCAATACCATATTTCGCCGGGAAGATTCTGAATGGATGTATGATATGTTAGACCGTGAATCGGGAGAGCGAGGTAGAATGGTCGTTAGTAGTGTGGAGGGGAATCGTTACTCTAAGAATTGGCGTGGATAAGTTCATCAACTCGAAAGGCGTAATTCACTGGATGATGTGGCGGACTGTGGGATGAACTCGTGTCTTCAGGTTTGGTTGACGGTAGAGCTGGCGCTTCGGTTGACTTTAGTACAGTAGTGTCGTTCAAGGTTGGAGTGTAAGTGGAGGAAGTGAGACAGGACAAGGAAGGGGAAGGGTAATTAGATGAGTTAAAAGTTTAAGAGATGAGAGACAAAGCAAGGGAAGACATGACACAAGACAGTGGCAAGATTAGAGAGCGAATGGGTGGAGAAATGATAAGGTAAGAAAAGTGAGTAAGTCGGGAAGAGATGGTAGCAGCGGGGAGAGCGGGGAGAGCCGAGACGAAAATGGGTACATAGGAATAGGTAGTGTTTAGGCAATGGGCGACCTAGTAACCGTAGCTGCGGAGCAAATTAATTCAAGCGTGATGCTGCGCGGCTTTCTCTACTACGAGATGCAGATGCCATGTCATTCGGTGCGTTGTCTCTTCAGAAGAGCTTCCGTGTTAAATCAGGGCGCCCAGATCGCCAAGACAGACTTCCACCGTATAACCCGTCGGGCCAAAGGAGGGCATTGGCGGAACCTCGTCGATATCTTCTCCTGCAGTAGTGCTGTTCTCAGAGCTGTCGGATGGCTGAAATCACCGGATGTTTTTTGGCCTCCACCCCTGCAGATCGACAGCGTCGTGCAGGAACCCAGATGGATAAAGACAATGCACTCCGACAGGCAGCGCTAGATCGACGAACTGCAGATGACGACGTTGACACCCCCTGGGCATTAACATCTCCGTCTAGGTCGATTCCGTTGTCAACCTGAATCTTTCTAGACCAGGCTCAGCATGCCACCATCCAAACAGGCAATACATCTACGGGATCGGACAACTCTCTTTAACCGGCGAGCAGCGAATGTAGTGCCATGGGAAGCTTGGTCCCCTTGAGCAGGGGAAAACCATAAACACGAGATCCCCGAATGAGAAGTGGGTTGCGAGTGGGGGGTTGTTTAATACTGGCTGTCCATTGCCGGGGCAGACAGAATGCGGGTCTGTAGTGGAGAAGCTGAAAATTTTGGGCCACGGATGTACTCGTGTACAAAGGGAAGGAGGCAAGCTTAACAGCCGCTGCCTTGAACACAGCCGCTGGGATACAAAGGCCTCCAACGTCCAACGAACCAACATAATCATGCTCTTTTCCTTTCTGCCCAACAACTGCCAGCAGAGGTAAGCGCTATCATCAATATCATTTAGCGCGTCAACAATGACGCATATATTGGTTCTAGACCTGCAGCCTTTCTTTCCATTGTCGAAGGTCCATCATTCGAAGATGTTTTGTCCATTTGGTCATCGTTTGCCGCTATTCCGCATTGTATTGCTTTTATATCTGTGGTTCATCAACTATCACCTCTCTTTTCAGTCCGAAAAGGTTTGAGAAAGAAAGAAAAAAGAGCGCTCCGTGTCTCATACCAATGTTATAGCATCTGTGACAGCAAAGTCCATGAGTTTCAACGATGGCCTCCATACCAGGATGGGAAAGATTGCTGAATCCTTCGCATCCGATCAGCTGCAGCTTGTTCTTCATGCACCATGTTCATCAGCTGCTCTTTCTTTTCTTCAATTCCAAAGATCTTCCTGAACTCTTCGGTTAATTTCGTTTCGCCTGCAATGACTTTTCCATCATGTATCCATATGTAGACTCCTTCCAAGAAGTTGAGAGGTTGTGCACCATGCCACGGTAGTGCATCACCTCAAAGTTGTTGCTTTGCCTTTGCAGGTGTGTACTTGTTTCGGATTGGAACGGTGACGAAGTAGTTTGCTGGTATTTGCTCTTTGCAACCATCGCTTGTTCTCTCTCCGGTGCTAAGTTTAATGGAAGCTTTGCGCGGTACCCATCACAGAATCGAACCGGCGGACAATTGCGACGAGATGCGTAGCCAGTAATACATGGTGGAGGGGGGCGGAATGCTGCTGTTGCGGAATGACCCAGCGTAATGTGTACGTTCGGCCGGAAGTGGGAAGGTAATCGAGTTGTCTAGTCGCTGTAGTCGAGGTGGGCTTCGGTCGACATGGGAGAACTGCGATCTGAGTTGGGGCTAGGAGTTTTATCTTGCACGCTCATCCCTATACTGGGGGTCCAACATGATCAGGGTAGCGATACGTATGGTGCTGATGCAGGCTTCAACCGCAAGCTTGAGCTGTCGAACCTTGCTGAGGCTGAGCTCAGGGCACCTATCTGGACCGACTTGAACGAGAACAGCTGATTTGTCAATTCCGGCTGGAGTTGTTGGCCATAAGTCTGATTACATTAGCGATAACGCAAATGGCGATGGTGTTCGGAGAATGTACCGTTGAGGGTTTCTCCGTATCGTCTGTAGACAGACTCGGCAATTGCTAAATTTCCTAGGCATGATGAAGGACAAACATGTTCCAATTCCAGCTCTTCTCAAATTCCATACGCAGAGTCGTCCCAGCAATGCGCGAGCGGTCCGAGATTTCGATCGTTGTTGAGAACCCTTCACGTTTGCAGGGAGGCTCATATCGTCGATCACCAAAGAGTTGCGCGAGAGTAGTATTGAATCCTGTGACATTTTGACGTGGCTAAGTCATCTTCCGCATTTGCTGAGGAGCGAAGCTAGGCGGCGGGGGTTCAGGTTGACAGTCGGCGCCTAGGGGGTTCGGAGGAGGATTCGTGGGCGGGATTCGACGCGATAGAGTAAGGCAAAGGCCCATGGAAGAGGCGCCGTTGCAAGGGCGTGGGATTCGAGTGCCGTCCGTAGTTATCCGGGCTCGGCTTTATACATGGCGCCAAAATATTGTGAAATCGCCGGATAAGGTGGCGACACACATTGAAGGAGAAGAATGACGAGAAGCTTGCACTGGGATGACTGTGATTACGCGAGAGCAATTCTTGGGAACCGCTGAGCTTGCTGGCAGAAACAACAACGACTCAGAAGAGCAGGTGGTAACAGAATGCGGAGTTGTAGCCACGTTTGTGATACCGCATTCACAAGAAGAGAGTTTTTCCTTCATAATTTTAGCCCTAGCACTAGATTGACTGAAGCCGGGACATCGAGGACGAGGCAGTGGTGGAGCGCGTCGTCTCGGTGGCATACCTGGATAGTGCGAAGGAGGTATCGGCCGTGAATTTGTCGCGTTGTGCTGATAACTACAATTGTTTATCTTGCATAGATTTCAAGTCAAGTCTTCAGACTCTTTTCAACATATCCCAATCGAAAGAGGAGACCCAGGACCAATTCGACGAAGTGCATATGCAGGACGATCGTATGTTACAATATAGCAAGAAGCATTTGGCTTTTGCTTATGCGTTAAATGTGAAATAAATCAAGGTAGCCAAGCATCAATACGTATATAATCTGAAATGTTGGTAGTGCAACCATTCAACACGAGGTGCCCGTGATGCTGGTCGAAGCTAAGGGAGGGTCTGCTGATTTAATGCCCAAACCTATCCCCTTCCGCAGCACAACATGACTCCTCTGTTTGTAGTACGAGAACAGTGCATAAGAAGCCAAACTGCGATGATCAATAGGATTCTAGGAATCATTCCACATCATTCCAAAATCTTGCTCATTGCTTCTCCTTTCGAAGATCAAATAATTGAGTCTAAAACAGGAAGAAGGCTCAGACCCATGTTTAGGTTCAGGGCTCGGTTCGCCACGAAACGCCTCCGCAATGGTATTACGAGTTTCAGCAACCCACTGCTGAATCTTGGTTTTGTCTTTCTCTCCAATCAGTCCTACGAACTGATCAGGGGCCGGATTCTCATTGTGGCAAAACCAGGTGGGAAATACACCGTGATCTTCCCATGTCACCCGACTCATGACAGCACTGTGGATGTAATAAGTATCACGAGCTCCGCATGGTGTATAATTCATTTACTTACCCCAAGCAAGTGCCAAAAGTCTGTAACTCTTCCTTTTCGAAATCTCCCCTAAAGGATATCCGAAGAATGAAGGACGCGACCGATCCACCCTCAAAACCCACGTTCAAGGCTGAACAATAGGAACGGAATGCAGAAGATGCACAACCAGAAAGATCAGTCACCATGTCAGGTTCCATGCCAGGACTGAAATAGATGTATCTTGCAATCCGCTCCAATTCAGATTTTTCAAAATCGGAATTGTGGTGTGATACGAATATAGGTAGAGTTATGGTTGCGTCGCTATCATCGTTTGGTGGGCCACGACCAGTCTGGCAAGATTCAGAAAGGTTATGGCTTGCATTGTAATAGCCGGCGATACGGGTAGTCGGCAGTGCACTCTCAGCTTGAGACGCCATGTTCCGTTTGGCGTCTGATTTAGAACAGACTTAAATATAGGTTGGGATAATGGAGCAGGAAAATAAGGTCCCGTCCAATTGAGGCTGAATCGGCGGTCAGCTTTATTCTCAGATGGAACAGAGTACTCTCACACAGCTTGAGCTTGACTGGAAGTGAAGATAGATCATAAGAGAATTGACGGGATGTTCCTTTTATACCTCGCGATGCAGATACTACTCAAAAAGATGACCCTGACGTCCATGAAAGAGGCGGTGTGATACTTAGAATGTATTGATTATGAGAATAGCTCTATTGATACGGACCCGTAGCCTATTGATGTGGCTATGGCGCAGGGCGCGTCTTGTTTTGACAGGGAGGAGGTTTACATGGTGAAGAGATTTTCAGCCTTCTTCTAAAAGTACCTCAAAAAGCATGAGTCCAAGGGCCGGCCAAGCCAACTAGATGGAGCCACACAAGGGACTGGATGTGACTAGAAGTTACGTTGCCGTCCATAAGTTCCCAAGTCTTAAATTTCTTTAGAATTTTTAGTTGAGTTATATATTATTATGTACACGGAATGCAATGGAGGTCAGGTAGATACCCAACATGCTCTGTCGAACACGATCCCACCGCATATTTCCATTGGTTAGAATTGATACCTACGTTACTGAATAGCGCACATTCCATACCATTCGTTATGTGGCACTTTAGGGGACAGAACGTCTTATTGTTACTAGTTATGCGGCCGTGTTGGGCCTCATCGCAGTGGTGATCCAGCCAACAAAACTTGAGGGAAGCGGCATCTATTCCCTGCAAACAACAAAATAGCGGTCAATTTCACAAAGCAAAGGATCTAAGAGAGCGCCACATTCTATGATATCCCGTATTAACATGACACGTCGCGACATTGACAGCTGATTGTCATGTGCTGGCAAGTGGACCGGTCACCAAGATCCGAAATGGGCGTTGGCTTTGCAGAAGCAGATAGAACAATGAGAGATTATCCTGTATAGACATTGGGGACTTTTTGTTGACAGAGGACCCAAACTTGAAGATTCTCGTTGGCTTGATTCTACTCTTGGCAGTGATGGGAGTCAGTGAACTTGGAGGCCAGAAACAGGCCTAGTGCTAGTGTTATCGGCACGCACACAAGCGAGAAGAGACTTGCATAAATCCCCCGCTACGCTAATCGTATTCATGTAAAACTACGTGCAATGGCTTTGCTAGCCTGACATAGTCTCTCAATAGCGTTTGTGAGCGTTGACGCATGACGTGATCAAGTTTCTTAAACAAGCCCTCTGGCCTGTAGCATTCGTTCTTCTTGCACCTGCATCTTATTTCACGGCCATGGTCCTAGGCGACTTACAAGGTACCATGCGAATGTCGTCACTTCCTAGCCTTGTGCTTTAGGTCAGTGCGTATGGCAGCGGCGTTGAAAACAGGCTCTGTGGATACGAGGAGATGTCTATTTCTTGTTGATCTCGGCGCTTCGTGCCTTAAAGTGATGTGGAGTCAAACACTACTGCCCGATTGCCACTTTTCGGGTGCCCGAAATTAGTGGGAGGGACAAGCAGAGCCTCAAGACATGTCATAAGCCCAATTTTGTAAGATGAAATCCGATTTAGATCACAATAGCCTTGAGAGTTGACAGATACTCCTGCTGCATAGACAAACAAGACGTCTGCCATTTCGATGGAGAAACGCCTTGGAAAGATACGTCGATGTAAGACCATACACGCTCCCGACCGTGTTTCCTAATGTTCTGTTATATGTTGCCCCTTAGATGACTCATTTTGCTGCCATTTCGGCGACCGACCATGAAAAGAGACTGGTCGTCATTCTTGGCTCATAGCAGCCTTGTTCATCAAAACGGCATCAAGGATTACAGAAACCAATTATGCACGCTACAGTGCCAAGCTTGTCGGCGCATGTGGCGCTTCAGGGATTCATGATCGTCAATTTAAAGGCCTTACCAGCCACGTTGCAAGCTACCAGCCCCGCCTTTGCAGCCCGTTGTATTATATGTAACAAGGATTCAAAACAAACACCGTTCTCAGCTAGCTCAAATAGATCCTCATTATTGGACGATCTCCCGCCACCAATTGCGCCTACATCCTGTTCCAGATGCTATTAACGGGTCGCAAATTACGGCCCGAACTGTGGAGCACCCCGGGGAAACGGAAGAACCCTTGTTCATTATGTTATGTTATGTTATG
>JABEEM010001540.1:0-20544 GCA_013363185.1 Fusarium secorum | reverse complement strand
TGACTTGTTGAGAGCGCTGAATAGGACCCGTGGCTCGAAGTAGTCTACCCTTGCAGGGGTCTTGATCAGGGACCAGATTCGGATGTACGTAAAATTCCAGATCGTGAGTGACGACATTCGTATGTTTTAGTGTACTTCTTGGTGCCTTGGGGGGCAGTCGGGGTTTTTGGAACTCCATTGTTGCTGGCTAAAGAGCTGGGTGAAAGATAAAGGGTCCAGAGAGTGGCAGACAAGAAAGATGGGAATTTAAATGAATGGGAAAAAGAATTTGCAGGCAAAGTCGCTACTGAGCATTTGTGTTCTGGACCCTCGGAATGATCGAATACGGTTAGATGAGGAGGCCACTAATAAGACACCATCGCCACAGAGATAAGGGTATCATTTCGGCGTAACCTTTTGCGGCTTAAAGCCAAATTACTGTATCACTGTATCAGAAGGGCGGTATGTATTTTGAGGTTCGACATTGTGTGTCACTGTAAGAAAGGTACATTGTGATAAGCTCAAACCTTGACGTGGCCGAAGGGATTAGCTTTTTCACCATCGACGCCACGTTGTCAGGTTTTTGGACGGTACTGCGCATGTTGAGGAACAAAGAGGTCAGAACCCTCAATCAAGCAGTTAAGCTGCCGCAAATGAAAAATATTTCTTTGTGGCATTTTACGTCAACATTCGGCAATTTTGTCGCCCCGTTAATAAACCGGCATTGCAATAACCGTTCATCGCCCCTTGCATCCCATATCAGAGTGGAGAGGGGCCACATGGAAGCTAGGGATAATCCCTCCAGTGAGATTGGTTCCCGTCACACGTGTCACTAATAATAGCACAATGTACAGCAGCTTCAATTGCATCTCAACTAACAACGTTGCTCTCAACAAGCAGGCTGTATTGGGAAACTACAATTCTTATTTAACAAAAACGCCGTGATCAATCTCTTGAGCCACGGGTTTGTAAGTCCATTGGCTCACATAGACATCGCCCCCCTTAGGACAGTCCACTCCAGATCCTTTGCCGTTACAGGTAGCATAAGGTCCAAGCAAGCTACCAACAAATGAGCCCGTCCCTCCACTCACAAGACTTGCCGAAGCCGTCGCGATGTTGAGAGTCTTGCCTCGGTGGCTTGAAGCTCCAAGGTTGTAGTGCGTCGCGTTGGCTGCCTCGATATGTAGGCTGATCACGCCCTTCTCCCAGCCATCGGGGACCGGTACTACCTTTGGTGCAGGAACATTCTGAGCTCCTGTGGCTCGGAATCGGAAGGCAAGCTTAGACTTCTTGTTACTACCTTGCTCGGGCGGGAGACGAACGATGCCAAGGTCGACATGGTCGAACTGCGTGCGGAAAACGGTAATTCCAGCTTCCTGGTCGTCGGACTTGGGCTTGAAGTCGATATCAACACTGTACTTGAACAGAGTGTGAGTTTGGCGACGTCCGATGAATGCTAGGCCCCGCTGTCCTGAGAGCTCAATGTCATCTCCAGCTAACACACTGCCGGTAACATTGTTGCGACTGGGCACAATATGTAGACCCTTGGAGGACAAAGAGAAAGCGCCGTCTCTTGGGACTCTATGGTGCACAAAGTGAGGAGGGATCTTCTTAGTCTTCTTCAGGTTGTAGTTATCTGGGTCAGCGTTGAAGGGTCCGTCTCCGGGAACGTTTCGCGTCGGCTTTGGGAGAAGGTTTCCAGGCATGCGGCCTCGCACTGGTTGCAACTTGGGCCATTCGCCCTTGTTCCATGTGCCATTGAACAAAACAGCTTCACGGCCCATGGGTGAAACTCCGGGTGCTGTGATGCGAGTCGCAAGACAGAGACCCCACCAGTTGCCCTTGGTGTCTTGGAACAAGTCACCGTGACCGACAGTCTGGAAGTACTCAGATGTTCCGCGATTGGTCAAAATTGGGTTGTTCTTGTAGGCTTCATAGGGGCCGGTGATCTTGCGGGCTCGAGCGATTGTGATAGCGTGGTCTTCGGCAGTTCCACCCTCGGCAATCATGAGATAGTAGTAACCGTCACGCTTGTAGATATGGGGTCCCTCAGGCCATACACCACCTGTGCCGTTCCAGATATTGAGCTCCGGGCTAAGCTCTCCGGTATCCAAATCAAGCTCCTGCAGAGTGATGCCATGGGTAGCACAATAAACCTTTCCATCGTCGTCCCAGAACAGGTCGGGGTCAATGTGAGTTGGCTTGAAGGTAACAGGGTCACTCCAGCTACTCTCATCCCAGGGATTGGTGGTCTTGAAGATGACTCCAATAATATCTCCAACGCCTAGGTACTCGCAGATGACGTGGTATGTTCCCTTGTGGTATCGAATGGTTGGTGCATACATGCCCTGCTGCTGTCCTGCCGTCTTCCAGCTAATGCCAGGCAACTGTTTCTCACGGTTCCAGACACGGCTGACGAGACGCCAGTTGATTAGATCCCTTGAGGCATAGACGGGAAGACCTGGGAACGAGATGAAAGTTGAAGTGACGCAGAGAAAGAGGCCATCTTTCTGAATGCATGATGGGTCTGAGTGCCATCCCGGAAGGACAGGGTTGGTGTATGTCGAAACATCCGTCTTCGTTTCAGGAAGAGCACTTCCCATCGCCAGAAGGGGACACAATAGCCAAGAGAAGCGCATTTTGAACCCACTCATATCGTCCTGGTTACACCGGACATGGCTTCACTCGCGAGTTCCTCCTCATTATATATGCACATCTGAGCCGTCGATCATGTAGTAGATTCAGGCAAATGCGGGGGAGAAAACGGCTGAATTACGATGCCCGGGAGCAAATTGTTCGCAATTGATGATGCCGATTCGAGCGCTAGATCTTGACCCTTGTTGGTAGCATGACGATCTTGTCGAAGAGCGCATTGAACCTGCAGAATGAGGGGTCTTGATGCAACTCAACCTTGCTGATTCTGTAAAATAGGCTGATTCAACGACCCAGAAAATAAACTACATCGTCATGGAGAAGTCGATGTAAGCCATTTAGGCTAATCGGATGCGTTAATAATGAAATAATTCATTTCATAACCTCGATGAAAGCCGGTCTAGCCTACGGTGAAGGAAGTGAAGCTGTACAATAAATGCGTTTAATATTGGGTCACCGTTTTCATTAAAAAGCTTGACATAAAAAGTTATACTTCATCCTCAATGCTATGTGTTAAAGTGCGTCGAAGCGATACAGATACTTTGGGTTTGATAACCGTCCATCTGTTTGCGTAGATTTTGCTTGCAGAAATGTTTCATTAGCGACAGATGTTGCGAATGCGATTGACCAGTCAGATCTAGCAATTCAAATGCGGCGATCAACACGATGCGGCTGGTGTAGGGTAGCATCAATGGTATGTACATGTACAATGCCCCCTGTAGTCTAGTGGCCCTGGCGGAGAACCTTCGCGAAACTTCACATCGGCAAAGCAACAGCAAGCAACATGAAAATTGCGTGTCGCGTCAAACAACAAATGCCTGAGGCTCCTCAATTCGATGCGATTCCACGGTCTCACAGTCTGCGAATATCCTCGCTTGTATCCCCAAGACTAGAATAGTCTTATCGCCCGATAACGACATGCTCTGACAATGAGATCTGGTTGACGTCACCTGCAACGGTACACGGAAGAAAGTCACCGAAACATCGTGATCCTGACCGCAATTTCTCAAGCATCTGGAAATAAATCATACTCTTTCGGATTTAATTACTTATTTATCAACTCAATTCGTGTTCTGCAATTTTGTTGTTTACTTTGTGCCTGGGTAGTGGTTTTTTTTGACGGACGCGCAAATGTCTCTCGCTCAGCATGTGACCCAGACTGAGGGCTTCGATTACGAAGGCCCAGCGAATCCCAACTACGAGGGCCTGAGTCATCCGAGTGGTTCTCCTGGCTTTGGGACGGGGAATATTCTTGTTCCTGGGGATGAGTGCGATCAAAGCGGTGATCGATCAGAATGGCGACGATTGAGTTTTGCGCCTGTTGAGGTTGCTAAGAAATTACCCAACATTGCGGCTTACAAGGTCTCCAACCTCAAACGCTACGGTAAGCAATACACCCCGGGTCAATTGAGACGCATAGCTAACTTCGCGCAGTTCAGGTAGCGACTGGTATAATCGCCTGTTGGTTCGCAGCAGGCATCGTCTTCGGTTTTGCTGCCCTCAAGCCAATTCTTATCAAGGAGGGCATCTACTCCGATCTCTGCCCGGTAGTGGATTACAGGATCCCATGCGCTGAGCAAGACATGCGATTGAACCTTTTGTTCATCTCAGCTTCAATCTCCGCGAATGTGTCTTCACTTTTGGCCGGCTCTGTCCTTGATCGCTTCGGTCGACGAGTGTGTTGGCTGGCGTCGAGTGTTCTGCTCACCCTCGGTTCGTTGATGATGGCCATCTCATTCTCGCATCCTGGCTTCCACGGATACCTCATCGGGAACATCCTTCTTGCTTTCGGTGGTACATTTATATTTATCTCTAGTTACCAACTTTCGAACGCGTTTCCGAAATATTCTGGACTCATCGTCGCGCTCGTCACCGGCGCCTTTGATGCCTCGGCTGCAGTGTTTTTGTTCTATCGCATGGCTTATGAAGCATCCGGTGGATCATTTTCACTCGACAAATTCTTTTACGGCTACATCTCCGTCCCGGTAGCCATTTTACTGGCTGAATTCCTGTGGATGCCAGCGCACTCGTACCATACCCTTCCGCAACTCGAGAAGAAGATTGAGCACGCCCAAGACCGCACTCGCGATGTCCATCAATCGGACGAAGAGATCGACAATACAAATGAACTTAACCGCGTTCGAAGTGCAAGAGCTGAGCAGAGAAAATCCAAGCTTGAGAAGATCGAGGAACTCGCCGGCGATAGTCAAGAACGAGGCGAGCGCGTCAAAGAAGAGGAGGGCCGAGAGGAAGCCAGCGGTGTCTGGGGTGTTCTCCACGGAATGCCAGCTCACAAGCAGATGATGACGCCTTGGTTCATTCTCATTCTTGTTTTGACGATCCTCCAGATGATTCGCATGAACTACTTCATCGCTGGTGTCAGATCGCAGTACCGATACATGTTGGGCTCCGACAAAGCCGCTGAGCGCATCAATGAGTTCTTCGATGCTGCTCTGCCAATTGGAGGCGTTGCTGCGACGCCGTTCATTGGAATCTTGCTCAACAACCTGAGTGTTCCCGCTACGTTTTCCGTTTTAACGGTGTTTATCATCGTGATCGGCGTCCTGAACTGTATTCCGAACATGATAGCTGGATACTTCACGGTCGTTGCGTTCGTCTTCTTTCGTCCTCTATATTATTCCGCAGTCTCGTAAGTGCCATTTCAATGACCTCATCAACTCTAGTTACTGACCTGTATTTTAGTGACTACGCCACGAAAGTTTTTGGTTTCGCCACGTTCGGACGCATTTACGGAACGGTCACTTGCATCTCCGGAATCACGCAGCTCATTCAGTCCGGACTCGATGCGCTCACGCATGGTCCACTTCACAATGACCCAACGCCCGTCAACGCGACTTTGGGCGCCGCTGGAGCCCTGGTAGGTCTTGTCTTGACCGTCTTCATTACCGTCAAGGGTAGAGTCTTTGTCGAGAAGAAGGTTGAGATGGAGGCCGACGGTGAAAGAGAACGACTCTTATCAGATGCCCAGAATGGATATGGAACGGGTCACTGAGTTGAAGAATGACTGAAGACTCTATAAGATGTCTTATGAGCGAATTTGGAAGTCACTTCGCAAGATTACGTTGCATTTCTTTTATGTCGGAACCTTTTAATAGTTACCTGTCACGGATTATGTGAACTTAAGGAAAGTGGATGGGATCAAAAGCTACTGGATGGGCGCATTACGTTGAGTTCTCACAGGTCGAATTTGTAAAGATATAGAAGAGAAATGATGCAGGAGTTTGCTGGCTATAGATATTCACGTTAATTCATTCATCATTATTACTGATTCTGTTGGTCATGTGTCTCGACCGGGACTTAATCCCACGAGATGCTGTTAAACATGAGAACTAGGGAACTTGTAAATACGAAGATATTCTTTACATCAATTTCCCCAGTGCCCAATTGATGGCAACGATATAATTACGGCTTGATTCAATTCCACGCGCCAATCTGTCGCCCCGAAGCTCTCTTGAGACACGCAAACGTCCGGCCTCGCCATTTTCCCTACAACAGCATGCAACGAATTTAATTAATATATGTGACTTCAATTCAAAACGAACGGCCAGCGAAGAATGCCCCAGCTTGATCGTTATGTGGTAGACTTCGACGCCTTTGAGTCTTGAAATTACATAGATGAAGGGAGCCAGGCAGTGCCAATGAGCTTGGAAGAATCGAAAAGGAGCCCCGTTGGCTAACCAGTAATAACTACAAGGCAATGTCTCGCTTGGTAAACAAGCATAGTTTATCAAGATGCGATCCATAACGCTCCCTAGTTTAAGTCGGCCCAAGCTGAGACATCGACCATTGTTGTTTGCTCCCTTGGAGCTACACATACCGACTAGCGACTCTCAACTCCTGAGCGACCAAATGTTTCCATTCCTCACATCACAAGCCTGAAGAAATTCTCCTTTTACGGTGGATATTCGAGAAAGGCCATTAAATGTGATGCTTCGCCTCTTTCGCCCTCTGTCGGTAAGCTGCTTATCTTAGTACCCAGCAAAATGTCACGACGACTCGTTTCACTACTGCTTTCCGGTCTAATCACACAAGCTGGTTCTGAATATATTATCAAAGAACTGGACACAGTCTGTGTAACGCAATTATCAACGTAGCTCGTCCCTGTATCGTCGAATGCCACGGGTTCTGTGCCGATAGATGGCGCGAACAGCACATCGCAGACTTTTGATGCTGCCTTGACAGCTACTACCACATTCGAGTCCGGAATTGGTCCATCCCTCAACCTGACCGTGACTCATCAAACTTCTCAGTCTCTTTCTGATGACTCCAATTGGTTAATCGCGACCTTGGTCACGACCGGTACGGATCCAGCGGACTCCGATCCCACGACAGCGCCCGGGCCTGACGACCAGCTCGTTGTCTTCCGCATCGTCCCAGACACTGATAACTCGAGATGGGGGCGTCTCAAGAGAGCCCTTGGGGGCTTTGTAGGCTCTACCTCGGAAGTATGCCAAGATGCTTCTGCGTTCAGCCTCTCTGATGGACGCCTTCTTGACGGGGGGAGACCTATTTATTCCAACGGCGAAGACTTCAAGGAACTGCGCGGTGAACAGACGACAGTGCCCCGTGGATCTGTCGCTACAAAATTTGCTGGTGATGGTGGATTTCTCCTATTTCGCAGCCCTAACCTACCCAGTGGTGAAGCAGGCTTCTGTCAGAGCCCAGGAACTGGTCTGGTATACATAACCTTTACATCATCACCCGCAGGCTGCGTATCAGTCAGATTATCTGTTGTTGGAGGTATGTTTCTATGTGTTTTGAGTATCAGCAGAAACTAGTTATTGGCAATAGTTGATGAGTGCGAGGATGGACAAACGTCTGCAAGCGCTGCTCTTGCGTCAACCGATCTCCAGATCATGCAACCTACAGTGGACTCTATGACCACATCTCTTCCCTTCAGTACAGCGATTCCTGTTCTTTCTACTGATCCTTCCGATGCCACGTCGCTCGTGGACTTTACGACTCTTGTTCCTCCGTCTCTAGAACCTACACAGACACGACCTGAGCAAACAAGTTCCTTTCGCTTTTCTAATACTTCAACAGTCGCCTCTCCTACAGCACCAATTGAGACATCCGAAGACTTTTCTTTTACAAACATTCCTGGTGTTACATTCACACCATCAGATGAAGTAACGACTGCTGATGACTGCTGATGCCTTGCCCACTGAGGCGTTGTCTTCAGTATCACAGCTTACCACGGATGACGCAGCATCCAGCGTCCCAGAGGCGACAACATCGACAGTGCCCAGGTAGATACTCCCACCTCGGAATCTAGTGTCAAAGCTTCCGGCACTGGTACTACCGTCGACACAGAGACTACTATCGACATGGAGACTACGACCAACATGGAGACCACTAGTACTACAGCAAGTTTGGAATCTACGAGCACGTCAGACATAACAACAGAAGTCTCTACAACAACTTCAGAAGCCGAGACTACTACCACCACTAGTCCACCGTCTCGTGCGTGCGAGTCCTGCCTCATCAATCCAACAGTCTTATTGAGCGGTGACCGAGACCACGAAGATAGCGTCGAGGAGCTTACTCTTCCATTCCCAGTTGAATTATACACCGAATCCAGTGAAACCATCTACGTCGGCGTCAACGGGCTGATCAGCTTGCTTGACAACTCAATCACACGATCCTTCAACAACCTATTTCCGGATAATGGCCTGCCATCGGTGGCCATTGCGGCTTACTGGGATAACTTGCGCATAAAAGGGAATGCTGGTTACGAAATCACGTACAGAGTTTACGATGATCCCGATTATCGCGCGGTCAATATCGACTGGTGTGTTGTGGATGCGGACGATGTCGTCACTCACTTCATGGTCATTCTCAGGGCTTACGATCTCTCAAACCCCGAGTCAGTTTTCATGCGTTACTTCCAGTCCAATGGAGGGAAATCAGCCACTATAGCTGTACAGAGTCTTGAAGATGCAAAGTCTGAGCAATTCTCCTACAACATGGAAAATGCAGTGCCGGATGGATGCACCGTTCTCTTCTTCACTATAGGAGGGGATGAGAGACTTGTTTATGTGCCACCGTAAGGGGCATAGGACACCATCCACTACACTTCATACATGTATGTACTTAGTTTCAACATAGACCAATGTCATTCGTTCTTATTGCATTCAGGGAGAATACGTCGCCCTCGGTAAAATATTTAAACGTCGACCGTATGAACTGTTGAGATTCGTGAAATAACATAAGAGATTATATATGGCTATATTCTATAGATCAACATCACCTGAGCTGGATCTCCATCCCAAACTATACATAACATCTGAGAAAGAAACCATCGCCCTCCAAAGACAGGCATCAAAGACATCTTGAGCCTTGTCAAGGACTCCAGCCAAGCCTTCTCGGGCGTTCTGAGCAAACTCGCCAATCTTGGTGATGGCCCACGATGAAGTCTCGTAGATGCGCTCCATCCCGTGATGCAGGCACTGTGGTCTCTTCACGGGAGAGTTACTGGGGTTATCGCCCTTGGGAACCTCCTTTTCCTCCAGGTCCGACAAGTCGGAACCAAGGCGGTACACAGAGTAAGCATCATCTGGTCCACCACACTGTTCACGTGTGTCGAAAATGGAAGTAAACCAACATTTGTCGTCGGCAACTCGCGCGGATTCCTCTGGAACCTTGTTGGAACAGAAGCATCTAGATCCATGACGAAGTGCAACAGAATATCCCTTGATAGTGCACTGGCGATTGCAAGAATCTCCGTTCGAGCTTCGATAAGGTCCTCTGATATTGACGCGTGGGGGATACGAAGAGGTGAAGTCAGGAAGACTGAAGCAGCCATGGGGCTTGAGTTTAGACAATCGCATCTCCGTTGGATGGCTTGGGACCTTAGCAGGTCGCTCGACTTCCTCAGTCTTGATCTCATCGTCCACCACGTCAGTGCTAATTCCTGTGTTCACGACACTCCAAGTTCTCCTTCCGCCACAAGCGTCACGGGACCAACCGGGACACCAGCTCGCACACTGACTATCATCAACCCGTGCGCTCTTCGCAGGATATGTATCAGAGCACAGGCACCAGCCACGCTGGACAGCTGCGACAGGCTTGTCCTCACGCTGACAATAACGAGCGCATTGTTCAAGGTTATTCCTGCTCTCAAGCTTCTTGCGTGTCAAGGTAGCAGATTGCATATTGTAGCAGCCATGCGATGTGACATAGCCTAAGCTGGGCTCCTCATAAGGCCTTTGTATATGGGCCCTGTTGTTGGATTCGTGTTGGATGCGGTGTCTCCCACCGGCGTAGCCAGTCCTATATGCTGAGAAAGTGTCTGCAGTAACACCGTAGCCTCCACAAGAGAACTTAGAATCGCCGGCGCAAGGGATCTGACATTCGCGAAGGTCTGTTGTGGAGCTAGAGCGAGGATAGCCTTGGGCACAGTGACATTGCGAGCCTTTGATGAATGCAACACCCTTTCCTGCGGCTTTGCACGAGTCGATGCAGGATGAGGGGAGCCTTGAGACTGCACCTGCGTCTAGGGGTATGCGACTTGCGGTCCTGGGGATATCGTAGAAGCATCGCTCTATCTGTCTGATAGGCTTAGGCTCGATGACAGGTCTCCTCTCACGGCCGAGGTTGTAAACACTGAACGCGATATTGCCGTCGCCACCGCAGTTGAAAAGATTTGTTCCAGGACACTGGATATTACACTGAGAATCTGGAAGTTCGTCTTTCTTATCGGGGTATTCGTTGTTGCAGTAGCAGATCTGATCCCAGGTGATCGCATACATAAGACCCTTTCGCTGACAGAAGCGATGACATAGCATAGGACTATTGCCCGCAAACACTTTGTATACGGGACTTGGGGGTGCTCTGCTGTAGCAAGCCTGTCCGGGATGCCCATTTGGCTCAGTATGCTTGGGAGATGTTTTCTCAGAACTCGGTAACTCGGTAGCGATAGAAGGTAGGGTCTCGATATCAAGACCAAGGCCAGTGTCATAAACGGCGGTATAAGGATCATGACGAGCTGGATTGTACGCCGAATCGCGCTGACACCTATCATCACCGTCGCTCAAACATGGCATGTAGCACTTATCAGAACCAGCAGTGGCATCTCTTGCAGGATACATGGTACCGCAGGAGCAATCGTTTCCGCTGATAAGAGCAAGAGGCTTTCCATCTTGAGCGCAGATCTTAGCGCATTCGCGGCGGGAGTCATCGTCGTGAATCAACACCTTCATGAGCATTGACGAACGCCCGGAGATATAATAGCATCCCTGCGCAGTGATCTTGCCAACCACGCCTCTGTCTGGCGCGAGCTGCTTGGATTCGGTTGTCTGAATAGATGGTCCCTGTCTGTGATGCGATGACAGTCGATTTGTTTCGTGATTGGCGATGGAAGGGATGGAGAAAACGGCGTAAAGTTCGTCATCGTCCCCAAAGGCATGGTTTCTCGGTTGCTTGACGCAGTCGCCATCCAAGATACCGATACACTGCGCATTGCAGCGGTTATTATCGACTTGATGATAACTCGGTGCGGTTTTACTGCAGAAGCAGTTGACGGAACCGAACGCAATCCATTGCTGACCGCGTCGAGTACATGTGTCGAGACACTTCTGGCGCTGAACCTCAGTCCTCGAAAATCCACCGACCACAAAGTTCGTCGGTCTCGACCAATAGCAGCCCTTATGCTTAAGAGCCTTCAGGTCGGAACCCTGGGCAGCTGCCAGAGCCACCCAGAACAGAAGAGCGGCCTGTAATAAACTGAACGTCGCCATGGGAAAAGAGTGAATGGCGTCAAAGAACGAGAGGGAACCGTTGGGGCCGGGAATGAGGTGGTGTTTATGTTTCCGTCATCAGCGGCCGGTCTAATTTTACACGAGGACAATCTAGACTCTCGTTGGTTGCCCTTGGGTTAAATATGGAACGATTTAGGCATCATACAAGGATCTGTGCCTCGATGCTGGCTAGGATCATAGAAATCAGCCAACGAGTGTTGGGCTTGGGGAGCTAAAGTGACAGGGTTGCGGATCCTAGCTGAAGCGATGTTCTTGGCGTCGGCTACCAAGGCAGGCTGAAAGAAGAAATCGCCGACTCATGACGCTTCTTTAGGGTAGGACGGTCTTTTTATAAAAATGTTCAAAGACTTATCATTATCGAGATCACGGGCTCCGGTACTAATATGGCGCTTGGCCGGACGAGAATTCAGTTCGCCGTTTCGTTGATCAACAGGTGTTTCTTCTGCAACAGCATGTATAGCCCAATATTGAGTCATGAAACGAATCGAGCGGGCTTAACCTGTCAGGAGCATAAAATTTAGCCTCTCGGGAACCGTAATGAAAGCTATGGGGCCGAATAGCTGCCGTGCTCGCTGTGATGTAGGCTGTTCACCGTCATCCAAGTGAACTTTGGGTGACGGCAGGAACGGCGATAGGATCCTGGGTTCCATCACATGAGCACCAAAATTGAGGGACCTTTGGAGGGATGGATGGTGCTCATAACGAGACTCGGGCGCGTGAGAATGCTCATGACTATACCTAGCTCAACAGGTGGCGAAGGATCGACAAGTGCAGCAGCAACAACGTTGAGGGGAGGCAAGTCGAACAGGCCACTCACAAGGCGATATAAAAGGACGGTTTTAACAGTTTCGGCAGTGGCCACAGGGCTTGGAAGAATATAAACATCAAATACCCAACAACCAGCAGGTCTTTACGGCCGTATACCTCTGATATACACTTATAAGTGTATCAGCAAGTAGTCGAAGCATTTCAGATAGCGAACGTAGCCGAACAAATAAGCTTCTACCCTCAGTCATGACATCTATTGAGACGCCGAACATTTTCGCAGTAGGCCCAGTTACCGTGCTAGAAATGCTGCTTGAAAAGGCCACAGCCTTTGCCGACGCGCCTAATATGACCGTGATCATCCATTTTCTCCGGTTCGGCAAGTTGTTTGGGTGATCTGGATCGTTTGGACTGTTCTAGCAAACAATTTCGCTATCAGGATCGCATCCTGTCATTGCCCGACCAGGACTGTCACCCATTGTTGTGTCAGAGAACGGCTTGGGGTCATGTTTCTGCCCGTTCGTTGAAGCGTTCTCGGGGATAGGGGAGGGAGACACATTGGCTCAGGCATGAGACGCCGTGGCCCAGGGAGGTCGGAGGACAGTGTTTCTGACTTTTGCAGACAGAGAGATATTGCCGTAAGCTCAGTGATGCTGAAGGCATCGCAAATCCTTAGAAATATGAAGTAGTTAGGCGTTCTTTTAGCCACTGGCACTATCGCAAAGCAAGGCGACAGTGTCGTGGATGCCGCTCTCTCTTGTTTCTCTGCACAATTTACTATTCTCGCCGTCACCCGCAACGCTCCATCTCCAACAGCCCTGCACTTGACCTGGAGGTCATCTGCTGTGAAAGTCGTCCAGGAAAGCTCCGACGACGTAGCCTGCCTGTGTCGAGCTGTGAAGAGGTTTGCTTCTGGCCCCATTTGGGGGCTATCAAGTTCAAGCCACGGTGGTCATGAGCACCGCCTCCGAGGGAGAAGTCCCTCAAGGCAGAGCACTTATAGATGAGTCAATGAAGAACTATACGAAGCACTTTGCCTACACTAAATTCGAGCGTGTTGGCAGCAAGCTCGTGAATAGGGCTGTAATAACTACCTGCGCTAACTCGGGGACCTACTCTCCCTCATTATGTATTGACGTTATCCAGGAGGAGGCTTCAATATGACTTCATCAGTACTCCCAAAGCAGAAGGATACAATTGAGAACGCAAGCGATGATAGGCTTGAGATTTTGGAGGCTGATATGAAGGAGCTGGATGGCTTGGATGAGCATTTGGTTATGCACTGGTGAGTATTGACTGGCTATGAATAATTTGTTCTAAATAAGGTACTGACGTTTATACTCTTGCTTGAAATCACTCTAAAGTACGAGAAAAGAAGTCTGACACAAGGGCAAGATTCGCTGACCTAACCCAAGAGCTGACCTGAATCTGGCAGCTCGGCGAGCGTTCACCTCGATGCGGCCCCGGTCCTGTGTAACACCCACCTCAGTTGGCCCGTGCCCACAAAATGTTGTGATCAGTGCTCCAATGCTTCTGAAGGTTATCCTCCCTCATTTTCCTCCTTTCACCCTCAACATCTCGCCGCCGCAGTCACTCATCCGCCAATACCTTGCGTATCATATCTTAGCCAGGTATAAAAAGCCAACGCGTTCAAGAAACCGAGCTTGCTTCCTGCAACTCGCATAACAAACACAACGCTCAACATCGCCGCCGCCAAACCATCGCCGCCGGTGAGTATCTCTCTTTCCTCGGGACGTTTCCAACGGAATGATCAGAACATTGATGTATTCGTACTAACTATTGAAGATAGCGTACGTAACCGATTATTCTCGCTGCCCCTGTGGTTTTGACCTTGGCCGCTGACGCGTAGTTTTCGCGATAGGAGTTCCCGCCATAAACGCTCGTAGGTTTGTTCAGTGTTGACTTGAACCAGATGAGTGGTTCGCCAAGATATTTGACTTTGGAAGACGAGCTCATCAAAGTGCTTGGCTAACTAATCCTTCATGCAGCCCCACACCACCACAACGTGAGATTCAACCTGAAGTACGAAAGTGAATATTCTGGTCCTTAAATGGCGATAGCGTGGCTGGTAAAAAGACCTCAGTAAGTACTCTATAGTCTGATTTCTACTCACTACACTTATATCAAAGTATGATGCCGCTGTGCTGGAGACTAATTTACATTGCTATCTTTAATATAGAAGAAGAATGAGAAGAAGTCTTCTATAAGTAATATCACTTATCAAGGTCATTAAAAATATGCTAATAGCTCTGCTTAAGAGTAAGGCAGCCCCTACTTAGGGCGAGGTAAGTTCCTAAGGAATTCCCTTATAGGATATTAAACGCTGACCCTAGGTATTCTGATAGAAGTGTAAGGCTATAGGCTAAGTAGTCATCAAGCTCTAGCTTTAATATCTCTAATATATTAGGATAAGATTATGGCTAATGCGGCCACTCCTACCCCTGGGGCAGAGAAGGTAAGAGAAAATATGTTTAAATGCATTATTGCTTTGTTAACTAGTTTAAATAGTTAACTTCTGTTATGGGCCGCTGTTCCAGCGCCCCTGGGGCTGCTGGTCCCTATCTTAAGTCGATCGCGCTCACTAGAAGGGCTTCCCACGCCAAAGCGGTATGTAAGCAGCATTCCCAGACCTCTGAGTATTTCAACACTAACCACGCGTAGCCCGAAGTCCAGCTCAGCATTCCTCTGAGGGGGGGCATACCATATAGCATTATGGTTTGCCCTGATCCCTTCCCCTCAATGAATCCACTAACCAATGCCTTATCTCACTATTCTAGCGATTTAAGAGAGCCTAGATAGTCTTTAACTCATCTTAGGCAATAATCAGATTTAAGATACTCTTATCTAATAGTATGGATTCTTAAATGTAGTTAAGAGAGATTAGCACTAGAATAATATTAGTGCTGTTATGATAGTATTCAAGAGAAGTAAGTAAGCCTTAAAGAATAGTTTTCTTTTTATAGATTATTGATTTAATTTATTATAGAGACTGATAGTTATTGAGTCATCCTCTTGATGACCTCGAAGCTTTTAGGAAAGCGGTGCTATCTCGAAATCCCTAAATAGAAATTTGTTGGTCGTACCTGTGTTCGACAACGAAACTAGCATTGGATGAACACCATTTCTTCTGCTTCTCTCTGCCCCTCTTCCTCCTCCTCCTCTTGCTCCCAATAATCATCACCACCTTGGGCCCTTTCAGATCGCTCAGGCAGGCCCCAAAACCTTTCATAATCGCCTTCAACCATTCCTGGAATCATGAACAACCAGTGATCAACAAGGCTGAAAGAACGCTGTTCTTTTATAGACCGTTGTTTCGGAGGCTCTCCCGGGCTTGTCACGAATGCTGATGGACATTGTTCGATCATATCAATGGCAAGGAGAAAATAGACGATCCGGAATGCGATTCCGTACTCGATCGGAGGCATCATAACTGGAAGGTGTTCCCCATTTTCTCCGAAAGATTTGACAAGGAAGTCGCTGAGCCTGCCAAGGCAGACGTCAGGGTATTTATCCCTGTAGAGAGGCACCAATGCAGGACCCAACGCAAAGCAGTTGAGCATCCTTTGGTACCTGTCATACATCTCGAAGATCAAGTGTTGCTGTGGCGTGAAAAGCGGGTCCCGGTAGAAGATATCTGGCATTATCTGAGGATGCTCATACTGTAGAATGGGTTCCTCAATCTTCGGATATTTCACAAGTAACAAGACTTGTGGAAATATGTGGTAGCCCAGCTCCTTTTGGAGGGTGTCCCAAGTTTTTAGTAATTTGCTGGTCTGGGATTGGCGCCAGAAAGCAGGGGAAGCTCGACGAAGGGACCAGAAAACTTGCTCAGATTCTAAATTCGATATGATCATTTCCCGAATCTCTTCAGGTAGGCGTCCGAAGGGATCCATTTTGAGGATTCGAGGTTGGTGTTGGGTACCTATGAATGGTTGATCGAACGTGGTAATGTGTTTTTGAGTGGAGATTGTTGGTCGAGATTTGGGTGTCGGAGGGTGGGGGAGCATTCTTTTATAAGCGACACTATACCTAGCCGATAGCTGCCTACAGAGCATAAGGTTAAACTTTACTCTGTGATTTGTAGGCTCCACTGTTACCACACAGTTCAGCCCAGCAATTCTTGCATAACTGACTCGGAGTTAAACCTGTGACTGAAGCCTAATCTCGATAGTTGACTTTGTGACGACCAGCTAAGTTCTGTCTGCTGATTCAAGCTCTCAGCCACAAGCCTCAACTGCAAATAACACATCTAGCTAACATTTTAGACACAAAACCATAATAACTAACCAATTGCTACGTGACGACCAGCTAATTCGCACCAAAGTGAGCAAATAAATGAGGTTTAAGAGACCTTGAAAAGGTCAAGTTAGATTGGTTAAGTGGTCGCCAATTTAATTAGCCTTGGGGAAATCAAGCTAAGATACGCACGGTCAGCCTCCCAAAAGCCGAAGTTAATTGGGGGTTTTCAGTGTGTTGGCTTGATATGTCTCGTTGAGACGTCATAAGCTTCAAGTATTAATCAATACGCACGGTCAGGTTGATCCGACCCGAGGACTTTCCGACAGACTTAGTGACACTCAATTTGAGAAAAGAGTTGGCCTAAGCGATCTTCCAGACGAGTCAAAGTGAGAGATACTTGGTAACAGCACCCAGAATAGGCCTATGAAGATACTCAACCATCAGTCACTCCACCGGACCCTCGTCTCGTGCCTGTTGGCTTCCTCTCGTGTGTCGTCGTTAGTCGTGAAAGCAACCTTGACCTTCTCACAACACTCTCGGGGGTTGCGATGAACGGCAAGTCCTCAGGTATTGGAGATTGACAGGTAATCTGTACCAAACTGATCAAATGCGCCAGTGTGCTTTCGAGACCTCCCGTGAGGACGAATAAAAAAGTAAACGTTCATTCTGGTTACCCCACCGCTTCGATCCCCTCCCTCTCTCAATCCAACCTTCACAATCGTAAAATCATCAGCCACATTCGTCTTTCCATCTACAAAGAAGGTTTCGTAAGCTCCGAATCTGTTTTTTCTTTATATGATACCGTTTTGAGCCTTTGATACAGAAGTGAAAGGCCCAAGGAAGGTTATAAGAACACACCTAGTAAATGGGAATGGCGCACACAGCAGCCAAAAGTTGAAACCATGCCTTTTCGGTCCAAGAGGTCCCGCATGGTATAGCCACGAGAACAACCTTTGCGCTGAGCTTGTTGCACTGGATTTGAGCCCTTTCCACGTTTCAATCCCTACATATAATGGTTGAAGCAGTTGCGATTCGTGCGAAAATGGAATGCATAAATAGTAATTTCCTTCAAGATCGGGATGGGGGATACATGAGGAGGCCAGTTTTTGCATCGCCACGCCTCGTGAGGAGTACACAACACATTCTGAACTACAGCGGTCTGTCTTGACCTCCATGTTGAACTTCTGGTAGGACCGACAACTTGAAAGTTTAATGCCAACAGATATTTAAAGACCAAAAACCTGCTTTCAAATCTTTAAGGTCCAGGTGTGCATACATGAAGTGCCCAAACAAGCTCATGGGCGCTCGAATAACTACACAAGTTGTAAACGTCAAAAGACTTTGGGTATGAGAACCAGTGAGGCCTTGAGTTTGACTGGTAGCATTCCGTCAACTTCAGTTCTCGTATCATATCAAGAGCCTGTTAGCCCTGTACAGCTGTTGACAGCTGGCAAACCTCTCAATGCCTCCAAAAATTCCCCTGACTGCATGCCGCCCCTGAGATGTGAGCTCCTACTGTGAAAATTCTTTTTCGTTAAGACAGATTCTCTTTTCTTCTTCATCTCACAGCATTCATTCTATTACATTTCTGATAATTAAGCTCTTATCAAAACATCATGGATGCCAAGAATACACAGCGACGTGATGAGCTCAAGGCCGCGATTGATGAACGCTTTCAGGGTGTTGTCAGTGACCGCGCTTACAACCGCTTGAGAGATGTGGTGGGAAATCGCAAAGAGCAGCTTTTCCAGGCGCCCGGTCGATGGCTTGAATTACCTGCAAATGATGCATCGGAAAGGCGATGGCACATGGTACAGATCCGGGCAACGATTCGAAGGAAGCACAAGAACTTCGAATTCCAACAGCGCCATGTTGCTGCCATGATGATGGTGTGCCCTGAAGCGTTTGGTCCTATGGGGTTACTATCATATGGAAGACCTCCTGAAGCCCTGTTGAAAACTCTTCAAGATGTCTATTGTTTTCAACGGCACTGTAAGTAGCAATACCGGACTTCCTCAGTTTCATCCTGTTAACGAATTCTTAGTTTTACAACAGAAGGCGTCACAAGAAGACAAGTCAGACGACGTCCAGCGGGAAGATGGGCAAACAGACAACCCTTCGACAACCCGGAAGTCACGCAGCCAGCCGGAAAAGGAGGAATGCAAACGGTACGATGAAAACAAGTGCATCGTGACAGAGACAGCTCATCCTCATGTCTGCCACATCGTTCCGTTTTCCTTCAACTCCTCCGAAGCCAACGCTAAGAAGACCAAAACCTACATTCACGCCATCGGTGTAATGTTTGGACGGCAGTTTCAAGCGGATTGGAGGGAAAAACTCGCCGACCCCCGTCCCCCATGGAAGAGGTGCCTCTGATAAGCACTGGAGCATGCTTTGTCTGAGCCCTCAGTTGCACGACTGGTGGGGGAGAGGTTACTTTGCGTTCGAGTTCATGGGGTTTGAACCACACGGTCAGGACGCCAAGATTGCGCTACGCTTTCACTGGATGCCCAAAACTACCTTCAACTCGCATGGTCAAAAACCTCTAATTGTGCATTGGATGGACATTCAGGTTGCGCTTCAAGGTCATCATGCGACTCAGGCCGACGACCCTACCGCCTCCGAGTTCCCTCGAGACGGTAAAAAGCATCCTGGAGTTGTACAGGCCTTTCTCCGTACTGGGGAACGACTTGCAACGGGCCAAATACTCATCATCTGGCGACCGGTCAAATTCGTGCCAAACGTCAAGGCAATGATTGACTTGCAGTTTGCTGCTATCAAGATGCTGGCTATCACTGGTGGTGCAGGCGATTCTAAATTGCTTGGACTGGACGACGACGACGATACCGTGGCTGGTGCGTCGGTCAGTGGCTTCAATGCTTTCGTCCAGTCACCGAGTATAGCACCGTCGCATGTGGATAGCATCGGGGAATTGAGTGTCCAGATCGATGCTCTCACAGTCTAGACGTGCTTTACTTCGGAATGCTCCGTTAATTCGGTTCAACGCGTACCTGAGCGTCCGACAAAGGAGCCGGGTCTGTAGGATCTTGGCTGACTAGCAAGATCCGGTTGAAATGGTCTTGTACCTATAGCATTGAACCCCATTGTCATCTTGCGCAGAAGGACTTTTGGGGCTGGCCCTCTCTCCTGGTTTGGAAGGGAGAGGTGCTGGCGGGCGGAGAAGTCGGACTCTACAACCTCCACGTGGTGCCGCCTGGGAACCTGTTGATTACGAGAGCCAATGTAGAGACGCATTGTACCGCAATCAAGGTCAGTTGCAAGTTTCCCATACCCCAAGGCCATTCACTTCCAATGGAGAGCTAACTAGCCACCCCATCATCGTTTTCGCAGGAACTCACTCGCAGGAGCCTCGCATACAGTGTCCCTCACCCAGGGGATCTACCACTTCTATCACGACCGAAACACGACGAGAACGATCTGAAGTCCATTAGAGATCTGAAACAAGCGCGTATCAGGAATCGCTTATCAAGCATGTCGTTCAATCAGGTAGGGACCCCATGGACGTATTGGTAGAAAGCATGGCAGAGAATGGACGATACCCAGCCTCTATTCGAGTGATAGTACAATCACTTGCGACAGATCGACGGTGGCAACAACGATATGCTAACAATTGAAACGTAGCTCTCCGTATAATTTCACCTCCCGATGAGACGACCTCACTTTTGATACGACAACGCTACGACCCCGCCTTGTTGGTGAGGCTACCGAGGTATCCCATACAACGGTATATTCAGGAGTAGTGGAAGGTTTGTGGGTGTATCGAGGCCAGGATGGCCCCTCGGTGGTTGCGTGGCCTAGTGAAAGGCAGATGCTGACATTGCTGGCAATGATTGCCCTCAGATTCCTGTCAACATGACATCATATTCACGACCTTTCTGGAGGAGGGTCATAGTAGTCGAGCACTTCTGCGTGCAATCACTTAATAGAGTTCCTTAGGCCCATCTACATTGAGTCTATCTTAACCTATCGAGAGTAACTTTCCAACTCTATCCCACAGGTCAAGTTTAATATAATCTAATATCTTCTTAACTCTAAGATAGATATATATATATAAATTAAGAGATCAATATAACGTATATGATAAGTG
>JABEEM010001532.1:0-30467 GCA_013363185.1 Fusarium secorum | reverse complement strand
GTTAGGTCAGATCCACGGGTATGTGGTTATACGCTATGAATGTCAGATCGAAAGGACCCCGAAGTCTCGAAAATCCAGGACTTTCCAAAATAGGACATTTATCTCGCAAGTGGGGTCGCAAGCTCACGAGGAAGGTGCATGACTGGCATGGGCGGGTGCATGCATTTGGATGCCTGAGGTGGTCCAAGCTCCTTGCTTCTCTTCCAGTTCTGCTCAGGTTTGGTCGCTGACAAATATTTTCTCTGCTGCAACAACGTTCCCCTCTCCGCATCAGTCAGCAAATCCATCCAATCTTTTGGCTCGACCGTCGTTTATTCCCATCGCGGCCAGTATCAGAAGTTCAGAACTACCGGTGCCGGGGGTAGAAGGAAAAGAAGTAGAAGAAGGAAAACCGAACAGGACTTTTGACTGGTTATTGCCCGGACTCCGAATTCTCCTCACCTGGATCAGCTTCTTCATACAGTTTACGCGTCTTTCTCTGTCCTTCAAATTAAGAACACAGTAAATATTACCTGTTGAAACGGGCTCCTTGACTTCTAATACAGGATATAACAGCGGTCCGCGTACATTTTTGGGGGGGGGCGTTTCCCGCACCAGCCGCAAAAATCGTCGTCAGCACTTTCGCTTGCTTCAGGGAGCAAGACAAATTGATCCCAGCAGAACGAGGAACGGCTCCGAGCTCCGTCCATACGTACAGTACCGTAAGTAACAACCGCCATCAGAGTTCGCAGGACGAGCAAGCCAAAAACAGAAGCGAACAATCAGCAAGCGAGCGATAACCAAATCGTTCTAGCTCCTCCAGGTTTAGACTCGTCTAGTTGGTCCAGCAAGCGGAGAGAAGAAGCCTCCCCGGCCCAGCCACGCCATTTTCCGACTTGATCACCACTCACAGTCACACTTGAAAGGTCCCGGATCCAGGTTACATAATCCGTCATCCATCCGCCGGAACTCTCTCCTCACTCGTCTCCGTCAGTCAGCGTCAGGTCCCCCCCCTCGTTGTAGTAATCATCATCGCCCGCCCTGGGTCATTGCTACTTGGATGCTGAGTCAGACTCTCCTCCCCCAGAGCTTAAGCATGCAGAACTCCTCAGCCAGCGGCGCCAATAATCAAGGTTAGTCAAGACAACTCTTCTTTTCTCTTTTCCTTTCCTGTTCTGCTTTGCCTATTTCCTTGTCTGAGCGCGTCTTGGTTCTTGATTTGGACCTACAGCTCTGTCTAATATCTACACTATACTACGCCTCACTTTGGCCTTGGTCCATCGCGACATCTATAGAGCTCCTTGCATCTGTCTACTATTTGAATGGCATCCTTGTCGCGTCATTTGCGCAATCCCATATACAATACACTTAGAGGTTCTTATCCTCAACAGTTGGATCCGATATTCGTTTCGGCCACCTCGGCTTCGCGTCTAGTTCAATTACTGTTGACGTAGGTGCTGGGTGCATTGGCTAACACCGACCCCTCCACATAGAGCAGCATTTGCGCGCACAGCTCGAGCTCCTGAAGAGCCACGACGCGACAGGCTCATCCTCACCTACTCCCCCCCGACCCCGTGAATCTCGGCCTTTACAGCCCGCTCCTGCGCGGCCGGCGAATGGCTTCGATCATCTGTCCAGTCCCCAAGACCAACATCGAGTTCTAGCCACGAAAGGCGAAGTTGAAGCTCACATTCATCCTGATCTTCGCGCGCGAGCCAACCACGCACCGACAGCAAACATGATGCCCATTGTTCCTCCGTCTGGACATAGTCCAGGCGCATCTGCTGGCCCGTCAAGCGCTGCACTTGCTCCAGCGCCCCCAGCGCCTTTGTCGGCAGACGATCATATGGGAGACGGTCGCAAAGCAAAGCGGGAGCTATCCCAATCCAAGCGCGCGGCACAGAACCGAGCTGCACAAGTAAGTCGACCGATGCTGACTCGTTGACTGGCGCCGTCAGATCACCTTGCAATTGAGCTCCTGGGCTAACGATTCATTCACAGAGAGCATTCCGACAACGAAAGGAAGGCTACATAAAAAAGCTGGAGCAGCAGGTACGCGATTTCACGGAAATGGAGCAGTCTTTCAAGGCAATGCAGGCGGAACATTACGCGCTTCGGGAGTATGTCGTTCATTTGCAAACGCGGTTGTTAGAGACGTCAGGCGACTACCCCCCGCCCCCACCGAACGTGAACCTTGCTCCTGCTCAGCCAGCATCGGCTTCAGCTATAGCAGCTCCTGCTCCACATGCCGAGCCTGCGCCTAGCAATCCAGCTGCAGGAACACCTTTGGAGGCTGTTGCGCAAGCCGTGGCTGGTCTTGCGGCTCAGGAGCAAATCGAGCGTCAAAGGTATCCCTCGCCGCATTTCAAGGCTGAGCCTTTCAAAGTTGAGCCCAGTGCTGAGGATACAAGGACTGCTGATGAGATCAACAAGCAATTGCAACACTCTGAGGAACCCCAAGCACAACAACCAGCGGTCTAGAGAACCGCATGATATCCATGTGCGCGGGGCTCTGCAATTGTTATTATGGCGTTAAGGAACTGATTGTATTGATTTAACATTTATAAAGAGAGGGGCGTTCGGGTCTGTTTATGTGAAAGAAAGGCTCCTCGATCATGCAGGCTTCGCTTGGCGAGTCTTGCTACTGCTTACCTGGGCTGTCACGTTTACGGATGATATCACCAAGACGGTTATATTTTGTTAGTTCAGATATCTACTCCTGTAATAAAAATAAGTGTCCCGGAAAACACATTTAGTGTGGAGCAGCTGCCTGACGATTTTGTGTGGAAGGGTCTATCGTTTTCTCCTTTGGCTTTTTTCTTTACTCGAGAAGAGATCCCTGATTAAGGCAACATGTAAATTATTCTCATACCCCGAACCGCTCCTAACAAAGAACTCGCCTTTGACTCCAGGTTTCCATCACTATACAATTTAAGCATAAGAGTTACCCATGTCGTGTTCCTATACATATTAGCAAGAGCATGCCGCTGTGGAATAGATTTGGACAAACCTTGATGTATTCTGGACCCTTTTCTTGGTACTCTTCTTTCGAGATTTTTGCTGACTTCCAAGCGGATGTACCCACCCATCCAGCCGCTCCCTTCCAAGCATCTAATAGGGCGTCTTCGGCACGACGGACGGTCAGTGGTGAATCAGCGGGGAGGAGAGAACGAAGACCCTCGCGAACACGATCATCAAAGTTCTTGAACAGAGTGTTACCGCCTGTCAAAAAGACGTCGCGAAGGAAGTCATCGCGGTTAGGGACATTGCCGAGACGCTGGTTGAGAATATCACCGGCTATCTCAACAATGCCTGACTGGTCGACACCAGCAATGGAGGGGCGAAAGACAACCTCGGGGACACGGATTCGCTCAACGTTGAGGTGAATTTGGTTGAGCTCGGCTTGTGAGGAGGGGTCGAAAGGTCGGGGACCTCGGGCAAAGGCGTGCAGGAGAGACTTCGACCAGTCAGACTGGGCTTCGTGGGTGTGCTCGTACTCAAAGTCAGGATCATAACGTAAAAGGTCCTGTTCTAGTGACTTGAGAGTTGAATAGAGGTCTTCCTCCTCATGCTCGTCATCACTGTTGTCACCAACGGCGATTTGGCGGTAGACCCCCCAGTCATCATCGTCAGCACCAAAATTGTCATCATCACCGCCACGTCTTCGCTTCTTGGTCGGATTGTCCGATGCAAGATTGGCGATGCTCTTCATGCGAATCTGAGAGGCGAGGGATTTACGGTTGCCCAGGTCCTGCTTTAGTCGCTCCCGTTCCTTCATTTTTTGCAGCGTCTCAGCACGTCGTTGACGCTTCTCATCGAGCCAGTTCTCGAGGTCATTCTCTCGTCGTTCAGTATCGGCGCGCTCTTCTTCGATGACACGAGCCTTCTCTGCTTCCTTCTCTGCCTTCGCACGTGCACGAGCCTCGTGGTTGGATTTGAGGAGGCGCTGTTGACGCTTTTGCTTGATCTGGGCCTCATCAAGCTGGTCGTCGGGTACGTCAAGAAGATCGAAGTTAGGTTGTTCTTGCTCCTCCTCTGGATCACCAACGTCCTTTGTCCGGGCCTTCTTGATGGCTTTCTCTAAATCTCTGATGATCTTTTCCAATTGGTTCTCATCTTTAATGTCGTTGCTGTCAAGTTGACGCCGAATCTCTTTCTTAGTCTGATCTGTGATGTTTCTTTGCAATTGCTTGTAGTATTCCAGATCTTGCTCTTTCTTCATCAGTTTCTCCAGGCGCATCTTAGCCGCCTGTTGTTGAAGTCTTCGTCCACTCTCTTTCTTGCGCTCTGCTATCCTGGCCAACTCTTCTTCACTCTTCTGCACAATCACTTCTTCTGTGAAGGGATATTGCATGACAATATCGCGATCCTCGAGCCCTGTCCATTCGAGATAATTGGCGAGCTCATTGTCATAGTCCCGAGATACGTAGCCATGGTCCCGTAGCATGTGTTCTGCCTGTGAGACGTTAAGCTTCCCAGCGAAGGCCGGGTATTTGAGTCGAATGAGTTTGAGGAGGTATTCAGCGTTGTGATAGCCTCCCCAGTTTAATCGTGTGGCCTGTCCGAGTAAGGCTTTCGAGTTGTATACAGGAATTACATGGGTGGATGTGTATGATGACGAAACCACGAGACCAGTCTTGCCCTTGTTGTATCGGTATGAAAAGAGTGAGTCGATTCCGTAGGCTAGCGAAGGCGCGCCGTAGCATTCGAAGATGATTTCAGTCATGGCTAAGAACTTGAGTATAAGCTTGCGGGAATGAAACGTTCCACGTACATTTTCTTGAATAAGGGAGATTGGCAACAGCCTCTGTCATAACAATTGGCACTTCAATGGCACCGTCTGCGTCATTCATACCAAGCTTCAGGAAAATGTAATCAAGGACATGCTCCATCACATCCCAGTTACTGACAATTCCTGTGCCAGCCTCGAAGGCGCCTCGAATGTGACCTCGCGCGGTCGTGTCGGCATAGCAATCTGAACCAGCAAAAGAAAAGGTCTTGCCCAGTTTTCGGTCGCGGTATTTGGCCATAATCGGAGGGATGCTGAACCTTGGCTTCGAATCGAAAGACCAGCCGGCGCGCACGGCAGACGATCCTAAAGACGAAATGTCAATTGCCAGCCTTCGCAAACCCCTTGCGCTCGAAGCTCACCATTATCAATGACGATGGCAGCGCTATCAGGCTGCTTCAAAGCGCGTTCGCGGCCATCCTTTGTAGGCTCGATGTAATTCTCGAAGCGTGTCTCCTTGACGGGGAAGATCTTGGCGGGAGGATATGTTTTTTGTTCGGGCGCCTTGATGGCGGGCTCATCGATGGCCGAGGGAGCCATGATTGCGAATAGGATGGTCGGATGGAGTTTACAGGTAAGGGACAGAAGTCATGACGGGAGGAACAAAAAGGTTTAGGTTGGTCGATGTCTGACTCTAGTGGCCAATTGTCTGTCAGACTCACAAAATACGGAGCTTTGTTGTTGGAAATTGAGAAGGTGTGAGGCTACAAGGCTGATCTAGGCCGTGTCATTCAATCCCGGGATCCACTTACGCGACAATGCAAGTGATGCAGTGAGAGACGACACTGTTGACCTCCCAATGTGCCGAACACGTGCAGAGATTGTAATGTTTCCCATAGATGCAGGTCAAGGCTATCGGATAGCTCAGATGGCCTGCCCTGATCACATATTCGGTGATACACTGTCAAGCATGGCCTGCCATCATTTTAGACAGGTTTGTTATACGCAAGGTAATTTAGGCAAACAGTAGTCAAGGTAAGGTAGGCAAGCTTGGTTCTGGTAAAGCAAGCTTCCTGTCAAATTCCTTGCAAAACTTCCTTTCTATATTGGAAGAGTTGGCAGTAAGTCATTATTTCATGTACAGTCGTGCGCCATCATAAATGCAAAAACTCCAGCCTTAGCTACACATGTTGACACTCAGTTCGGCGGCTTAAGGTTGTCCGTGGCTAACCAATATCATCAGCGGTCGCAAATGCATAACCATACGAAAAACACTTACCCTCCAGGTGAAATAGAACGTTCGATTGGTAGTTCTTGAACATTTGCGCAACCAATTCAACGTTCATGTTCTGAATGTTGATGTCCTGAAGCGGCTTATTAGTCATGCGATTGATGTAAAATGCGACTCTACTGACCTGAAGGCTCTTATTCATAACAACGACAGCTTCGTTAAGCTTTTCCTTCATGCTATTAGTAGCCATCTCTTACGAGTTCAGCTTCGCCGAACATACCACATTGGTGATGATACGTGAAAGCAGTAGGTTCTGCTGGTGCTCATGAGGGGATTCCTATAAACACGTCAGGTAAGGCTTCAGAGCGATATCTTGTCGCAGCTCTCATGATTCTTACCATTTCAGCGGACTATCGGTTTTAAAGTGATAAAAAGACGCTCGAGGCAGTATTCCTTGTTGGCGGAGTGCTCTGTTTTCTTTATGCCATGTTTGGGCATCTCGCTGTATGCCAGAGCTCCAAGCTAGGAATGCGGTGAAGCACGGCAGAATCTCCAACGCGACAAGCTCATGACTGCGACAACCAAGAGACCTTAAACCAAAGCACTTTTTCCTGCATTAATCACCGATCGTGAAACAAGTCCGTAAAGCCGTTGACACCTTTCGAGCCAACTTTGATAAAATTTCGATACCAGCTATCCATAAACGAGACACAATGGCCGCCCCAACCGAGGCGCAAATCGCCCACCAAGAGCTTATAGAGAAGCTTGACATTCACTCCACCCATAAGAACTTCCGCAGTCCGGCCTGGAAGCCCAACCAGCGTCGAAACAAAAACCTCAAGGCCATCGTGGGTGATGCTTCCCGAAGAGAAGCCTCGGCTTTTGGCACGCCGATGGACGCGAGTGGTATTGCTACACCAGCCGATGATGGACTTTCAACAAGCGGTACAAGCACGCCAGCCACCGAGAGCGGCAAGGAGCCCCCAAATCTGGCACAAGCATCACGAAACCTGTCTAAGCTTGTCCTCGAGAAGAGCCTCAAACCGACAGGTGGTGTGTCGGCTCCAACTGCCACTTACACGAATATCGAATCGGCACCATCACTCGCGCATAACAAACATTACTGTGACGTGACTGGACTACCAGCTCCTTACCTCGATCCCAAGACGCGACTTCGCTATCACAATAAGGAAGTGTTTGGCCTCATTAGGACGCTACCTCAGGGTGTGGCAGAGCAATTCCTTGAGGCTCGTGGTGCTCATACAGTCCTTAAGTGAGCGTGGCTCTCAAGTTTGGGATGCCTATTTAAAGAAATTACGAAAAACCTCAAAACCAACGAGGCCTGAAAACCTGTCATACCGGTTTCATGCGAGCAATCACCAGACATATGCACGTTATACAAAGATACCATTTTAAGAGTACAAATAGGAGTGTCCGACCAACAAAGTCAAGCCCCAACTATGCACCCTTAGCCTTTCGGCCAAGGGATGGCAATTGACGCTCCGGCTTAATCGTGATCATGAGCTTGTTCTCTGCCTAGGTCGACAGACTACCGAGAACGTATGGGGAAGAAACGAATCTCAGTTGCCAGGGCGAAGAACGCCGCTAGCCGTCGCGGCAGGGACAGGGAAATCTGTCAGAAGGAAATGTATAGCAAGCTGTTCCATAGAGTGAATCAAACGTATTGTTTCTCAACGACCTTCTTTTTCTCTGGCAAACAATTGAAAGTCATTTGGAAAGGTTTCAGTGATTTGCACTGCAATCACATTGGATTGCCGCAGGCCAAGAGCGTTTAGTCGTGAGTCGTTTCTAACTCTCAGTGGAAGATGAAGAAAGATGCAAGTCTCGTAAATTCGGTCCTCGGCAAAATTTCAAGACAATCCACGCTCGCCCACTTTCCCGCAGCACAGCCAATAGCCACGAAGCAGCCTCCAGGCACCACCTAAGCCCGTTTGGAACAGCCCTGTCAATCGCATGTAAACCCCTGGAACGTGTCCTCGAGGGAAGCAGAGCTGGTGACGAAAAAAGGAAACATTTCAGTAATTTGGCCTCAGTTATTTCTCCCTGCTCTCAATCCCGCCCTTTTCCTAGGCGAAACTTCATTGTACGCTTTACCATCGAAATCATCAGTACCGATCGAATTTATCAATCAAATCAGCGACACACAGAACCGCAAAGATGTCGATGTGGTTGACAGATACTCAAAGTACGCCTTATCTTACACTGGCACGCGAGTTGCGATCATAAGCACTGCAACAATGCGCCACCCCTTAGACTAGAAATTGCTCAATATGGACGAAAGCTGACCGTTTGCGATAGAAATTGGAGTTGTTTTCTGCTCCGGCGGTGCGTTTACGCCTGCGCCTGCATGGTAGATATGGAGGCTGACGTTTAGTCTAGGAGGCTTCTTCTTGATAGGAGGTGTCATGCTATTCTTCGACCGATCCATGTAAGTATTGACAGATTCAATCATCTAGCGGCTCTCTTTGCTGACCTCTATTCAGGCTTGCTATGGGAAATGTATGACGACCCTTTCCCTTCCTCTATCATAGCGAACGAGCGATTGCTAACGACCAACGTACGCAACAGATCCTCTTCCTTATCGGCTTGACAATCATCATCGGACCTCAAAAGACACTTCTCTTCTTCGCCCGCAAGCAAAAAGCAAAGGGCACGGCGGCCTTCTTCCTAGGCCTGATCCTGATTTTCATGAAGTGGACCTTTATCGGGTTTATCGTTGAAGCATACGGCATAGTGGTCCTGTTTGGAGATTTCCTGGGGACAATTGCTGGTTTTGCGCGTGGCTTGCCTGTCGTAGGGCCGTATATTGGAATGATCGCCGATAGGATAGGCCTTGGACGACGAAACGCCGAGCTTCCCGTTTAGATGCTCCCCTGAGTCCAGCAGGCACTTTTGTGCATCACCCGAACGAGAACAAGATTCATCACGTGTAAAAGGCATTCGACGACACACGTCTAGCAAGAGTTGAATGGCGGAGTTCAAGAGAAAATATTGGGTCGGAATCGGCGTTAATGACATAAAGAACTATCATGAGTACCTATAATAAGGTGGACAAAGTACTGTACATCACTGATACGAACGGAGAACAAACGATAAAAGCAGTTTTAATGGAGAGTCGAGTTGGCTGACATTTGATGATCATTTCAAATCTGGCATACAGGTGACAGGTTCTGGAGGGCACTCGGATTGCCTATATGCAGAATCGTGTAGAAACAAACTCGTCCGACCGATTTTTGGTCAAATAAGGAAAATGTCCTCCCCCGGGTAACACACTCGAGCTCATAGCCCAGTGCTCTAAAACAAAGGCGCTCTTCTCGGCATAAGCTCGTTATAGCTGCGTTGACTGTCCGCTCCACGGACAAACAGCGTTTCCCTGGCGCTTCTCACAGTTGGTTCCGTCCAGACCCTTGCCTCACACACTGAATGTCTAGTATCCTGACTTGATGAGGTAGTCGGCAAGACCTTCGACGGTAGAGGTGGCGTTGCCAGCAACCTGGGCCTCGCCGTGGTGGCCGATGACGATGGCCTGGCCAGTCTTTGCAACAGCAACACCGAGGCGGCCCTGTTGTGATTAAAAAGTTAGTCAAAAGAGATGGGATTCGTGAATTGGGCGTCGTACCGATCGGGCGTAGATACTCCGGTCCTCGGCTCGGGCCATAACGTAACGCTCGCCAGCAATGTAGAGACCCTCAGCGAAAGCCTTGTCCTTGGCAGCCGAGTCACCGCCAACGATGGCAGAGATGGCCTTCATCTCCTCGGGCTTGAGCTATAGTGGGGTTGCAAGGTCAGTTTTGTTCATTAACGAGGGGCTAGCCCATCGATCCGAGAGGTCGAGTCGGTGAAGGAGGGTTTGCCGTACCTGGAGGTCAGGAGAAGAAGCCCAGGCGCTGTCGCCAGCAGCACTGATGATGGCACCCTTGTCAATGTGACCGGAGCCGACAAGGCTATCGAGACGAAAAATGTCAGCATTCGATCGGTATTCGTGCCGGAAAGAATGATCATAGCATATGATCAAGAGTTATGGGATCGGTTGTATATACCTTGAGTCAATGTATGCTACATCGATGGAAAAGTCATCATGTCAGCTTTTTTGTCCAACTTCAAGTTAGGGTTTCGAGATAGAGGTATTTGGAGGCGGTGATGAGGAACAAGGACGATGGCGGGGAAGGAGAAATCGATAGCGGGACGGTGTAGGATAGTAGAGACAGTGAGAAACTGACCTTGCCACGACATAGTGATGTGAGATGTGTGAAATTATAGGAACTGAGTGGTTGCAAGTAGGACGAGAAGGATGAGAGTTGCGACGCGAGGGCAAGAAGGTTTAGAGGTGAGGTTTGTTTTGGCGGGGGAGGTTGTCGACTGCTCTGATGTGGTGATTCTTTGGAGCTTTGCCCCTCCAGGCCGCCATGAGTCCCCGCCAAAAAATGTTATCAAGCTCCAATGCTGTCCAATGAGTATTGGATACTTTTGTCGGTGACAGGTCATCGGTCATGGGACTGGTACTGTGTACTTGCAAACCCAACGGTTCTCAAACATGTCGGTCGGCATGATCAGCAGCAGCATGCTTTCATGTCACGCATTTTTCTGCATTCCGAGATCCCTTGCCTGTGTGACGTTCGATCCAGGCACGCAGAGGCTGTTGACTCAGCAGTAAAAGATGCGAGATCTTTGGACCTAACCTATACCTAGTAGCTGAGGAAGCTATTCGATTTTCGACGTCACTATAGAGCTTGAACTGGCGTTGGAGCTACGGGAAACGACTCTAGACGGTGGCCCGTTGCTACTGTAGACGGCAATATCCGCCAAGACTTCGTGTACCCTTGGTCCATGTTCGCTTCTAGGAACGACCTAGTAGACGAGTGCCAACACCAATAACTAATATCGCAAGAGTATCTAATTGTGGTTACGCTTTAACGCCCACTTAACCGCCGCTGATAGTTGAGAGTTCATCATATGTTTCATATTCGCATTAGTTGTCGTATGATGAAGGTGGCTTTCGGTAGCGCTGGCAATGTTTAGAGATCGGCCAGATCAACTGCCGTCAAACATGGAAGTTCTGATTCTCGAACGTTGGTTGTTGAATCAATGAGCTTAAGCTTAACGCTATCCGGCTCCATTAGGTTGAGGTCGGATTTATCTGTTACATCGACCATGTCTACCTATTGGAGAAAACAGCAAATAGCCTTCGTGGATGTTCCTGAGAGTAAAGGACCGTTTGAAAGCTCTAAGTCACTAAGTCTGGTCACAACTGCCAGCTTTCATCATCAAACAGGTAGCCGAAGGTCAGTCTTCAGAGTTGTATCTCGGTTATCCAAACACTTCTAGTAAAGCCAGCAAACTTTGAAATGAGGCCTATGAGAGACGAACTCTAAGCGAAGCACAGGCCGGATATTGGTTCAAGAGACTTTTTACTGACTCAACAGCAGCTCATCGACAAAGCTTCTGAGTGATATCCAAGCTTCAATACCCTTGGTGTTTCATGTCTTAAGAGACGTATTAAGAACAATAGCATGGCCGATAACTCTATGGAGCCGGAGTCATCCGTAGTGAAACAGACGTCGCCGTTCTCCTTCATCAAAGACACTCTGAAGCTTCGAATGTAACTCTCCTGGACATGCTCAGACGACTTCTAGGAAGCAGTCGGATGCTACGAACATACAATTTGTCTTCTCTAGGGTATGTAAGCCTGGTTTCCTCTTTGGCCTGTGCTGGTTGTGCTACAATTGGAAATTGGCAATCTGAGACGAATTGTAGAGACCCTAGCCGTGACATGAAACGACGAATTGAATGGGCAAAACCCCCTGAGAATTATTTTATTTCATTCCACCTTTCTTACGACTGTATCGCTTATTGTTCGGTGACGATCCAATCACTCACAACGGAAGCCTTATATCCTCAACTTCCCCTTTTGGGTACTTATTTCCACGCAGCCGATGTTACTGAGCACGGTCCAGACTTAGCTCGACAACCAGCCCTACTGGAAATTGGATGGATCGGGTGCAATTGAATCCTCCCGCTGTCTCTAAGTGAGATGAAGGACGTTGGACAGACGCGCCGAGTGAGGCCAATGGCCAGCCTACGAACCGCACGCAACGTAGGTTCAAGTCCTCTGCCGCCACCTGAAAGTTCTAGAAGACGGGTCAGCCACTTATTCGCTCACTGCTATGATTATCGGTTTTCTGATGGGTGGTTGCATGCTTTGCAGTGGAGGTTTGCCTGCAGTAGTCTTCGAAAGCTTGTGTTTCATAGAGGGCTGTGACAGGGTGGATATTGTTTGGGATACTCCGCGTCTTGTTCCTCTAATCTAAAAACCAGCTCAGCACTTGCCCCATACTCGAGCATCATGCAAGTGCCGTTAAAGCAGTACGGCGCAGTAAATGAGGTATCGTACACGAGACCCTTCCAGTGCTCGTTGGCTGGGAGGAAGGTTATAGTGCCGTGTTAATACAGCCTAGCTGTTTGTCTTTCTTGACGACGAACACTTACAGGGATCGGATCCTTTTTCGCCCTCGTTGACAGGTGACCACGATTCAGTTCTCAGGATCGTCCACATGAATCGCTGTCACATTATGTCTGTGAGTCTTGTTGTTACAGAAGTTACCAGCCTTGGCCGTAAGTCCGTGTGAATGGGTTGCGTGTGTCATCGGGATCAGCGTTGACGTTGAAGATCCCAGCAACCGCGTAGATTGCCGCGTTCGTCGACTGACACATCTTCTGTACGTGTACGTACCCATCTCGAGACTTATAGAGCCTCGTTCGTTGCTATTATTATATAGCTAGCGCCTCTATTATCACCAATCTCGTACGTTGCGTTGCGGCGGCTAAGGTTACTTCTCAGAAGCGCCACAAGCAGTGAAACCTCAACTAGACAACCAACGAACCGCATAATTATTTATCTCAAAGCATTAAATGAACCTCCAGGTTTGACGACTCTGACACACGACACTGGGGTCTCTTAGAACCCCCAAGGGCCCACTCCTTGATATGCTTTCGACAGGGCTCCCCTGGTCATAGTAGTTCCTTGGCTGTAGCAGCCGTTGCAGAGAAAGTTGAAGCAATCAATGCCGTCGGGCGTCAAAGATTTCAAAGTCAACATTCAGGAACCGTCGTCCCATCAATCTCAAACATTGACCAAAGCTTCTTAGCTTGTTTCCCAAGACCGATCCCTGTAAATGTCAAGATGGGGTGTCTCTTCAAAATCTCTGTCGTTGGACAGATGATAAGCTGACGTTTCTTCTCTCTCATGTCCGCTTGCATACATCTCATTTTGCTTCATCTGAGGCGTGGCCACCAATCCGGGGATCGGCTCTTGGACATGGAAATTGCTCTTGCGCTTATTACATTCCATCCTTGCACTTCATCGTCATATTGGACCCAGTTCCCTGCTTGTTGCCGGCCGTTTAACCGCATTCGTCTCGATTCTCATCAACGGCTTCATACGATAGGCTTCTGCCAAAGGCGGGGTGGTCCCTGTGAGACGAGGGTCAGTTCTTGTTCAAAAATCATCGCAGGCTTTGTTTAAGAGGATCCTGGTCCCTGAGAAAGTCGGTCCTTGGTGAACCGTCTTCTGTGTCAGACCCTGTCGACGCAGGGAACTACTCAGTCAAAGCAAAGGCCTTTTATCCTCTAAATCCAAGCATAGATCTCGCCCCCGCGCTGCATTGGGCTTTGCTTTGCTTCACCCACTGTTTGTGTGTCAATCTATTCTAGACGCTTTACAAAACGACCCCCTCGTGCGGTCGCGAGACATACTTCAGTCATGGCTACAAATCTGTCACGGGCTGCTACTGTATCGGCTGCCTCCGGATATCAACGTCGTAGGGGAAGCTTCACCGCCGACTGGACAGACAGCCATTCTCTTTCCAAACATTCATTCGACAAGCGGGTTTCCAGAGACGATCTTTGCACTCATTCTCAAGAGCTCAAAGAAGGGCAACGTGACGGCGTTTCATATACCGATCCATGGCCGACTTCCATCCCCCGAACACAGCCCGCGAACCTCGTCACTGACGAGAACGACTTGGGTACGAACTTCAACTCCGGATTCTATGATAGATTCTGGTGAGACTGGTGTTATTGCTGTTGGTATGGCAATTGGAAGTCCAACACAAATGGGAGACTTTGCGCCGGCGCCCTGGAATCCACAGAACAGAGCCATGAATGCAGTCGTCGACACCCCGGAGCCGATGCCAGAGCCTGTGCCAGAGCCAGTCGATGACACTCAGCAGAAGGCTCGTAAATGGGGTCTTTTTCGATCAAAATCGAAGCGAGCCACACGACCAGAGAAGCCCCAACGATCTATGACGGAGAGTGTCAATACTTCTACCACATCATTAGGTTCTTCTGGAATGCCGACTTCAGCACCAGCAGATCAGAGTTCACGGAAAATGCCAAAGCATAAACCGATCGTGATTCGATCTCAAACTGAACCAATTATATCAGAACCCGCGCAGACGATTGCTGAAGTGCCCCGGTCGGTACCAACCTCAGCAGAGGTGAAACCTATTTCGCCGGGAAAACTAACAAAGGAGAAGCCTGCTCTTCAGCGCAAGGCATCAAAGGAATCGAAGCTGAAGGAACCGGGTTCAGGAGGTATAGGCCGCAAAATGTCGCTAAGAGGCCTTCGAGGTGACTCTAGCAAGAAGAGATCAGAAAAAGCAATCGCGCCGCCGCCCTCATCGCCGCCTCCGATGCCTCCGATGCCTGCTATTCCTCACTCTCTGCTAGATGTTGAGATTCCTAGCATCAAGATGGATCGATATAGTGTCATGTTTAACAGTGTTTTACAGCCACCGCAAGGGTCGGCCTCCTCACTTCTTGCTCGACGACAGGCTACTCTCGATCATCTGAAGTCTGTGAAGGACGCAATCGCCGAGAATCGAGACGAAGCTCTTCGGCCACGGAGGGCAACATCGCCACAGCCCTCCCCAACGTTTGTTTCACAGGATAACTCAAAGCCTCTCCCTTCACCTCGGTTCCGAGCCAACACATCCCCGGCTTTATTGGACTCATCATATTATCACTCAGAGGAGTCCCCTGAGGCAGTTACGCCAAGAGTCGCCCAAGTTTCGCGGTCAGAATCTCAGCACAGCAAGTTCGCGGCGCAAGCAACGCATTATCAACCCGCCCTTGTCTCCAAATTCAACAGACGTCCCAGTGCTGCGTCTACAGATAAGATTAGCGTTACTTCTGCAAAACAGACCTCGCCTCCTGTGCCCATCATCTCGCCCAACAACCACTCCAAGCATTCGTCCCCATTTACGCCCTCACCAGGCACAGTTCCCGAATCTCCTGAACACACAGACGACGAAAAAGATGTTCAGGTAGCTAAGGGAAGACTCTCTTCTCCTTCGGAGCCCTCGTGGCACATGGTCTCGCCCCCAGCTTCCATCACGTCCTCCGGCGCCGAAACCTCGAGGCGATTCTCCCCATCTTCATCATTGGCTTCGCCCAAGAAGCAAGCTCCCGAGGCTGATGCCCAAGAGGCCTTACGCAACGCTGTTGAGATCTCCATTGCTCGCCAGATCAGCGTCTCGCACCAGCAACGTAAGATGCTGCACCCGCTAAAGAGCAACCCCAGCTTGAGACATCGAGGCAACGGCAGCCCGAGCGGACCAGCTTACATCCCGATTGAGAAGGATGAGCGTCTAGCTGAGACCAAGTCATCTACCCCTACCTTGGTGCACCCGAGGGAGTTGACTCACTCTCCTGATGCTTACCAAATGCACCGCAAGAGTGAGAGAGTGATTCTTGAGGAATCCTAAACTCGCATTTCATGACGAACAACCAGCTCGCCTTTTCGGTTTCATTTTATATCTTGGTCACGATTTCTACAATACCCTTTTCATGATGCTCTGGCAGCATCTCACCATGGTGACTCAACTGGTTTGAGCCGTCTTGTACATACCACAGAGGGTATCTTTGCCTCCTATACGTTTGTCTCCTTTGTATACTACGCTTTCAGTGACGGACATGTTTGGACATTATGGATTACGGATTTACAGCAAGGCGCTAGAGAAGCATGAATGGACAAGACACGGGGCAGCAGACTCGTCCCTAGAGCATCTCGTTGGAGTTTCTTCTTCTTCAAAAAGTAAAGGGGTTGTCATTTCTTTTTAAGCACTCTGGGTCAAAAGACTCAGATTTTATTCTTCTTTGTGTATCTTTCGATCAGATTAGGCTTGGTGATAAGTGAGCATTTCACACTTGTCCAATTTATGGACTTTTTTTTAAACATGTCAAAAAGAATGATTCCCATTTGGCACCCATCTGCCTTCGATCGTAATGCCTGTGATAAGATTCTTCTCCGTCTCTTCGACAAGTCTAGCTGCTGTAAAGACATGGCCCTGCGAATGAATGATGGACAAAACGATTGGAAGTATCTGCGCCACATGAATAACCAATCTCAATACCGACATCTCTTATATGCTGAAATGAAGCCAGGTCCAACGCCGGAAAAACGAAATGATCCATTACATCAAAATACAGCATGAGTTCTGCTTCTTGGCTTGCTCTGTGGGATGGGTCAGTTGTTTTCCGATAAAGGGAAGTTTGGAATGAACAGTGACATACGGTAAAACATCTTGCTTTGGGCGCTAAGACCGTCACTCTTAGCTACTAGATCGTCGATCTTCTCTCCACGCTGTAGCACACTCTCGATGGTTTTGTGGAGAACGATCTTAGTCTCGTCAAGCTCCTTCTGAATCTTGAGGATGCTGTCGGCCTGCTGGGGGTCCTGGTACTTTGTGAGGTACTCCTTCAGCTCGGGCATGGAGAGAGCGGGTGTGCCGGTGGCCCAGCTGGAGCGGGGGTTCTTGGAGAGGAACTCGTCGACGACCTTGCTAAGAAGCTGATGTGCCACAAGGGCAGGGTATTGGTGATCGGAGATGATGATGCCGCAGACACCCTCGGTTCGGCCGTAGGCGTGGAAAGTGTAGTCTGTAGAATGCGCATGTAAGCCTGTGATTTCTCGAGGAAAGTGAATCAAGTATACCTTGCTCCTCAACATCCTGTCGCTGTCCAGGGCGGGTGCGCTCGGCGACGGTCTTTGCGAATAGGGTCATGAATTCGCCATAGCTGTTTCAAGTTTGCGAGTCAGTCCATGGACCGTCCGGATACGGAGATAGCGGTCGCAATGATAAGGTAGAACTGACTTGTTGCGGGTGAATCGCGAATAGCTGCTGAGCTCCTTCTCAGCGACAATCTCATGAGCCGGCTGGCTCTCGTTGCGAAGGATCTGGTCGCAGCAGCTTTGTTAGCCCAACTGGACGGAGGTCTCGATCGATCGGTGAGGGGCACAGGGACAGCGTACGCCGATGTAATGCAGTTTCATGATTGCGGGATCAAGTTTGTGAGAAGCGGCGGTTATGAATCGAAGGCGGAGCGCGCAGTTGGGCGACAGCGGGAGGGGAGGATTGGAAAGATTAGAGAGAGAGAGTTGAAGGAGAGGGAGGATTTGAAGTTTGGTTGAATGTTGTAACCCTCCGTCACCGTAACTAAGGACTGAGTTTAGGGGCGTCACATGTTCCCCACGACGCAGACGGGCTCTTCGACTAGGTCGCTGAATTTCCAAGGGCAGTTAGTGGCTGTAAGCATTACAGCCCACTGGCGGCTAGGCGGGGGCTTGTTTAGTGGGGTACCTGATTTGTTCGGTCCAGAGCGGTATGACTCTTTGAAGAACAAGCAATCCACCGTCATGAACCAATCCTTTTCGATCAAGGACAACGTCAAAAAGACGTTGGCTGCCACCCGATAACTACAGGCAGCAGAATAACGACTCTTTTACCTCAAATCCTGTGTTCATACAGCATCGGAAGATTTTCCCACCAGGCAACACGTCACAACACTCATCTGGATAGTATCGATTACATCATGGCATCCTCGCAACTTAGTGCCGCAGAGGCACGATGGCGCGAACAATTTGCAGCTATGCAAGAAGCTATCGCCAACCTCAAAATTCCCCAAGAGAATGGATCAGTTGAAGATGATCTCGATGATGACGAATTTGGTGGTTATTCCAGTGGAAACAGCGGCCAGGATGTCTGGGACTTTATCTCGGATGACGACCAAGAAGCCTTAAGCAGCGATTTCGCTGATAGAGAAGCCCTAGATGGATCAGCTGTGGCAGATTACGGTGCCGAATGGTTTACAATTAGATGCTCAGCCATCGCAGCCAAGAATGGGCTCTCTGCTGATGTGTTTGAGAGCCAAATCATGAGTGTCCTCAACTCTGATCGCTCTGACGATGAACTCCAAATCCAGCTTACTGACTTGGTAGGCTTTGATGATCTTGACTTCATCATCGAGATACTGGGTCACAGAAATGAGATCGTTTCCGCTGTCAACAGTAAGAGTCAGGGGAGCCCCAGCGAACCTCGACTTCTGACCAAGGCTCAAAGAGAAGAAAACCTGCGTCGCCAAGATCAAGCACACAAATCTGCAACTCTCGCACCAGCGCATTCAAAGGAACCCCAATATCCACACGTCTATAAAGCATACAGCGCTGGAAACACCCTGAGCTACGCCGGCAAAAAGTACGGACTGCCAGTTGGTAGTGAGCGGTTATCGTTTGACAAGTACGAGGAGTACTTTATCCCCGCTGGCAAGAAGGGTGTCCTGGGCCCTGGACAGCGGCTTATTCCCGTCAAGGAACTCAATGGGTTGTGTCGAAATACGTTTAAGGGCTACAAGACGCTTAACCGCATGCAGAGTCTTGTCTATCCCGTTGCCCATAAGACTAGTGAGAACATGTTGATATGTGCTCCTACTGGTGCTGTGAGTCCACTTGTACCAACGTTTACTCTCAGATACTAATATGACCAGGGTAAAACCGATGCTGCTATGCTTACCATTCTTCAAACAATTGCCCAGAATGTTGAGCCTAACCCCTTCGAAGACCCGTCAGCCACCGAATTTGCAGTCAACGCCGATGACTTCAAAATCGTCTATGTTGCTCCCATGAAGGCGCTTGCTGCTGAAGTTACAGAGAAGCTGGGCAAGCGCCTGGCTTGGCTTGGTATCAAATGTCGAGAGTACACTGGAGATATGCAGCTCACCAAGTCTGAAATCATCCAGACTCAAATTATCGTTACGACCCCTGAGAAATGGGATGTTGTCACACGCAAGGGCACTGGAGACACGGAACTTGTTCAAAAGGTCCGTCTTCTCATCATCGACGAGGTACATATGCTTCATGATGAGAGAGGTGCTGTCCTAGAATCCCTTGTGGCCCGAACGGAACGGCAGGTTGAGAGTACGCAGTCTCTCATTCGAATTGTTGGTCTCAGTGCCACACTGCCCAATTATGTTGATGTTGCCGATTTCCTGAAAGTCAACAAATATGCAGGCCTGTTCTACTTCGACTCGTCCTTCCGCCCTGTTCCTTTGGAACAACATTTCATCGGCGTCAAAGGAAAGGCTGGAACAAAGCAATCGAAGGAGAATCTTGATCAGGTCGCTTTTGACAAAGTCAAAGAGATGCTTGAGCGTGATCATCAAGTCATGGTGTTCGTTCACTCACGAAGAGATACACAGCTTACAGCGCGAATGCTGCACCAGAAGGCCATCGATGCCATGTGTGCAGATCTTCTTGACCCGAGCTATCATCCTGGGTTTGAGCAAGCTTCGCGTGATATCAAGCAGTCCAAGTCAAAGGAGATCCGTGAGCTCCTATCCAAGGGCATTGGTGTTCACCACGCTGGAATGGCAAGATCTGACCGAAACTTGATGGAAAGACTATTTGGAGAGGGTGTTCTGAAGGTTCTCTGCTGTACCGCCACTCTAGCATGGGGTGTCAACTTGCCTGCCGCGGCAGTCGTAATCAAGGGAACTCAGGTTTATAGCGCTCAGGACGGTAAATTTGTTGATCTGGGAATTCTCGACGTACTGCAGATCTTTGGTCGCGCTGGTCGTCCTCAATTCGAAGATACTGGTATCGGCATGATCTGCACAACTCACGACAAGCTCACCCATTACCTGACTGCTGTGACGGAACAGCAGCCTATTGAATCGAAATTCTCCACGAAGCTGGTTGACAATCTGAATGCTGAGATCGCACTCGGGACTGTCACTTCCATTCCGGATGCTGTTCAGTGGATCGGATACTCGTACCTCTTCGTGCGCATGCAAAGGAGCCCAATGTCTTATGGAATAGAATGGTCAGAAATTCGCGACGATCCAAACCTGGTTCAAAGACGTCGTCAGCTTGCTATCCAGGCTGCCAAGACCTTGCAGCAATGCCAGATGATTATCTACAATGAAAGGACAGATGAGCTACGCAGCAAGGATATCGGAAGAATTGCCAGTCAATACTACATCCTCCACACAAGTATTCAGGTTTTCAACGCCATGATGCAACCTCAGGCCACAGAGGCCGATATTTTAAAGATGATCAGTATGAGTGGAGAGTTTGACAACATCCAATCCAGAGATAGTGAGGAGAAGGAGTTGACTCATCTACGTCGAGAGATCATTCCATGCGATGTTGAAGGAGGCATTGACACCCCTCAGGCAAAAACAAATATTTTGCTGCAGTCTTACATCTCGAAAGCCCAGCCGGAAGATTTTGCCCTTTCAAACGACATGAACTACGTTGCTCAGCAGTCTGGACGTATTTGTCGAGCACTCTTCATGCTTGCCCTCAATCGCCGATGGGGCCATCAGTGCCTCGTGCTTCTAACTCTGGCAAAGTCGATTGAAAAGCGCATCTGGCCCTACCAGCATCCTCTTCATCAATTTGACCTTGCAAAGTCGGTCCTCAACCAGCTCGACGCGAAAGAGAACTTGACAATTGAGACCATGAAAGACATGGAGCCTGCAGAGATTGGAGGTTTGATCCACAACCAGAGTGCCGGCAAGAATATTGCCAAGATCTTGAACAACTTTCCTACTGTTCACGTCGAGGCTGAAATCGCTCCTCTAAACCGAGATGTGTTGCGTATTAAGCTCTATGTTATTCCCGATTTCCGATGGCATGACCAGATTCATGGAACCTCAGAATCATTCTACATTTGGGTCGAGAATTCCGAGACTTCAGAGATTTACCATCATGAATTTTTCATCCTCAACAGAAGAAAGTTACATGATGACCATGAGCTGAACTTCACAATTCCCCTTTCGGACCCTTTACCAAGCCAGATATACGTCCGAGCCGTTTCAGACAGATGGCTGGGAGCTGAGACCGTCACCCCAGTCTCTTTCCAGCACCTCATCCGCCCAGACACTGAAAGCGTCTATACCGACCTCCTGAATCTTCAACCACTACCCATCTCGGCCCTCAAGAACCCTGCGCTTGAAGAACTCTATGCCAAGCGCTTCGAGTATTTCAACCCTATGCAAACGCAAATCTTCCATACGCTTTACCATACACCTGCCAATGTGCTTCTTGGATCACCTACTGGTAGCGGCAAGACTGTTGCTGCTGAGCTTGCCATGTGGTGGGCTTTCCGTGAAAGACCCAAGTCCAAGGTTGTCTACATTGCGCCAATGAAGGCACTTGTCCGTGAGCGAGTCAAAGACTGGGGAGTTAGATTGGCGCGACCACTGGGCTTGAAGTTGGTGGAGTTGACTGGTGACAACACTCCTGATACTAGAACTATCCAGGACGCCGATATCATCATCACTACGCCTGAGAAATGGGACGGTATTTCTCGTTCCTGGCAGACAAGAGGATACGTTCGACAAGTGAGCCTGGTCATTATCGACGAGATTCATCTTCTGGCTGGAGACCGTGGTCCTATTCTCGAAATAATTGTGTCTCGTATGAACTACATTGCTTCCTCGACCAAGAATGCCGTTCGTCTCCTGGGCATGTCAACTGCTTGCGCCAACGCGACAGACCTGGGTAACTGGTTAGGTGTCAAAGAAGGCCTTTTCAACTTTAAGCACTCAGTCCGTCCTGTTCCTCTGGAATTATACATCGATGGCTTCCCAGAAGTCAGGGGATTCTGTCCTTTGATGCAGTCTATGAATCGCCCCACCTTCTTGGCTGTTAAGAATCACAGTCCTGACAAGCCTGTCATTGTTTTCGTTCCCTCGCGAAGACAGACTCGTCTGACTGCAAAGGATCTCATCAACTTTTGTGGTATGGAAGATAACCCCCGGCGATTCCTTCATATGGACGAAGAAGATTTGCAACTTAACCTTGCTCGAGTCAAGGATGACGCGCTGAAGGAGGCCATCAACTTTGGAATTGGGCTACATCACGCTGGTCTAGTTGAGTCGGATCGTCAGCTTGCTGAAGAGTTGTTCTTGAACAACAAGATCCAGATACTGGTCGCTACTAGTACTCTCGCCTGGGGTGTCAACTTGCCTGCTCATCTGGTTGTCGTCAAAGGAACACAATTCTTCGATGCCAAAATTGAGGCATACAAAGACATGGAATTGACCGATGTTCTGCAAATGTTGGGCCGTGCCGGTCGTCCTCAGTTCGATAACTCGGGAGTTGCACGTATCTTTACCCAGGATTCCAAGAAGGACTTTTACAAGCACTTCCTTCACACTGGCTTCCCAGTAGAGTCCTCGCTTCACACTGTTTTGGATAACCATCTTTGCGCCGAAGTCTCGGCTGAGACCATTGTCACCAAACAGGACGCGCTCGACTATCTTACATGGACATTCTTCTTTAGACGACTACACAAGAATCCGTCGTACTACGGACTCGAGATTTCTGCTGAGGAGCACAATAGCATTGCTGCTCAGCAGCTTGCTAATGAATACATGATTGAGATGGTCAGCAAGTCACTCAATGAGCTTGCTGACTCTAAATGTGTTGAGGTGTTCCCCAATGGCGACGTTGATCCCACGCCTCTTGGCAAGATCATGAGTTACTACTACCTCTCGCACAAGACGATCCGTCACCTGGTCAAGCACGCGAAAGCTCAAGCCTCATTCCTCGACGTCTTGTCATGGATGTCCCGCGCTACGGAGTACGACGAACTCCCCGTGCGCCATAATGAAGACCTCATAAACAACACTCTTTCGGACAACTTGCCATTCCCTGGCCACGCCTTTGGGCTGCCTATGTGGGATCCTCACGTGAAGGCTTTTCTGCTTCTCCAAGCACACATGTCTCAGATAGACCTTCCGATCACTGATTATGTTGGTGATCAGACGAGTGTTCTCGATCAGGCTATCCGTGTCATACAGGCTTCCATCGATGTTCTTACTGAGCTTGGCTATCTGTCCAGTTGCCTGCAAATGATGGCCCTTCTACAGTCGATCAAGTCCGCTCGTTGGCCTACTGATGCACCGTTGTCAATCCTACCTACGGTCGAGCCCGACATCAAGAACGATACACCAATTTCTAAGATCAGCGCGCTGACTAGACCTCAGGCGATGCAACTTGCTAAGAAGCTTGGTGTACCTGCGAGCCAGCACAACCGCTTCGCTCGTGCTGTATCTATCCTACCTAACGTCGAGGTATCCATCGCTGCAGCCACGGCACTCTCAGTGACCATTGGTCTTAAGCGTCTCAACCAGCTTGTCGAGCGAGAGGCTCGCATCTACGCACCCAAGTTCCCTAAACCACAAACAGAATCGTGGTTCGTTATCGTGGCCGATTTAACAAGGGACGAAGTCATTGCGGTGAAGCGTGTGGGTTGGACCACGAACCCCAATCGCAAGCTCGAGGCTGGTGGTCGGCCCACGGCGAAGACAACCATCAAGCTCCCTCCCGCTCAGGCAGGCCAGGCCCGCAAGTTCGACGTTCTTGTTGTCAGCGATGCTTATCCGGGTCTTGAATACCGTGTTGAAGGTGTCGATATTCCTGCTCCGCCCACCGTGGATGATGATGTGCAGTCAAAGAAGGCGGATGCGTCTGGGTCGAAATGATTGAAGTTAGATTAGAAATGGACGTTGACTCGAACTACGCGGCCATGGCAGATACATTGAGCGATTTACAGTGAATTCAGGTAGATCTATCAATTTGACAAGAGTAAAGAACAGTGTCAGACAAATCCAAGGAAGCGCCTTTGCCATAGACCTTGATACTTAATAGGTGCTTAAGACAACACATGGCCGTTTTGATGTTCTTGCCGACCTTGACTTAGGTGATAAAAAGATATCCTATCGTCCAACTTTCTCTATAGTAGCCTTGAACTCATCTGTTCTAAAGGTGATAACTATTCTAGCTTCAGCACAGACACTTGTCCCATTTTAATTCCTGGTTGCCAGACTAGGTGTCCAGGATTGAATCCTTAGAGTCAATGACACCTACATTTCCTGCCCGAATTTCGACAAAGCAGCCATTTATAGATAGAGACCCTGATTATCTTGATCACACTCAACATTAGTTGTAAATTTCCGGGGTCTTTCACGACTCATTCATTTATTAGCGTGTTCACAGCGAATATCTTAGCAAGCATTCATGCACTACGTTTCCAAGCATAGTATTTGCCATTAGACACAGCGTGTTTCTAAATGTTAAAACTTCGAATTCTGATCTCAGGCGGTGGCATCGCTGGTCCATCTGCCGCTTTCTGGCTCTCCCGTCTTGGCCATTCCTGCACCATTATAGAAAGATTCCCCTCACTACGCACTGGAGGTCAACAAATTGACATACGCGGCCAAGGCATCGAAGCTGCGAAGCGCATGGGAATCCTTGAAGAGATCCGGAATAAAGCGGTCGATGAAGATGGCCTGCAATGGGTTGATTCGCAAGGGAAGCAGAAAGCTCTGCTTGAAAGGAATGATTCGGGGCAAGGGAGACAGTCGTTCACAAGTGAGTTCGAAGTCATGAGAGGAGATTTGTGCAAGATCATATACGAGGCGACGAGACAAAGAGCCCAATATCGCTTCGGAACATCGATTGAGAGCTTTGAGAATGTTGGCGATAAAGTTAAGGTCAGATTTTCGGATGGAGCTGATGAGAGCTACGATCTTGTCATTGCCGCAGACGATCAAGGCTCGAGAGTCCGACGAAAGCTATTCGCTGATGACCCTGAAGCTGTTCATGTGCGCGACCTCAATCTAAATGGATGTTACTATAATCTGCCACGGGAAGCAGACGATAAAAATCTTGCCACAGTATACAGCGCTCCAGGCCGCCGCGTGATCTCAACGCGTTGGCATTCGAAAGATAGAGGTCAAGCATATCTTATGACAATGTCCCATGTGGAAGAGCTGAAAGAGGTCATGAGTCAGGACGTCAGGACGTCAATGCTCAGAAGAGGCTTTTTGCAGAGATCTTTAAGGATGCAGGATGGCAGGCTCCGAGACTCATCAAGGCTATGCATGAGACCGAAGACTTTTACGCACAATCTGTCGTGCAGATCAAGACCAAGACGTGGTCTAAAGGGAGAGTTGTGCTGCTGGGTGACGCAGGATATGCTCCATCTCCACTGACGGGTGTGGGAACTACACTCGCTTTGATGGGAGCCTGCGTTCTCAGCGGAGAAATTGCGAGACATGGCCATGATATCCCCAGAGCTCTTAAGGCGTATGAAGATACTCTGAGGCCATACGTTGAGAAGTCTCAAAAACTGCCGTCGTTCGTCCCTGGTATTGCATATCCGAAGACGAACTTTGGGATCAAGTTGCAGTACTCGATTATTGGGCTTATCACCAAGCTCAAGATTGACAAGGCGATTCTTGCTGTATTGCCGGAGAATAGAGGGACTTGGAGAATACCTGCTTATGAAGAGCTAGGAGGTCTAAAGGTATGAGCTATGAGTTATGTCTGATCGCACAAAGGTATCAGGAATGCCAACCAAAGGACTCTCAACTGAGGGCTAACTTAGGGCAACTTTAGAGAAACGATGCCATAATTCAGAGTAGTTTTACTAAAACTATGTCTAAATAAAAGTTCGAATGCTTCAGAGCTAACTTTTGGCCCAAAAGTCTCTCAGAGTGAGTCACTCATGTCCACAAGAAGTAAAAGTCAATATGTGCTATTAGTAGAGGATTTCCGTTATTAAACCCCTCTGTACTCTGTCACTTCTCGAAACTCGCAAACAAAACCGAATCTGCCAACAAAATGGGCACTGTGATGCATGCAAGTCGCTTACTCTACCTCCCCTTTGAGTTGAGGGAGATGATCTGGGGCTTTTCATCTTCAACCGGAGATGCAAACGGACTATTAAGATGTTGTCGCCAGACCAGAGACGAGTTCTCTCCTTACTGCCAGCTCCCTGACAACTTCAACGAACTTCACAAGCTCAAGATCCTGGTAGACTCGACGTACGACCATGGAATTTGGCTCAAGTTTGATTACTACTGGAAGCAGAATGGTCACATTCGCCACGCTTTGAGCGCCATCCCGTATATGAGCGATCCCATGGTTTTGCGTCTTGGCAAGATGAGAAATATTAACGACATCGTCGTGGTACTACGCGCCCCAAGACGAGGTCACTTTGTTGGGGTGCTTATGATGATGTTTGCCAAGATGGATGATGTCTACGCCTACATCTGCAACAGGTCAAAGTTTCGCAAAACAAGGGGTGGCCCTCAGACGCCAAAATCACCATTCGTTTTACCACTGAAGGTGTACAAACCAGCCAGTCAACAAGAGAAGCAAAGAACTTCTGGGAGTGCCGAGCAACGAAGATACTCGAGGATCCATTAAGGAAGCATATAACAGACCGGGCACAGATGCCCTACTTCTATGAATACTTTCTTATTTTTTTGGTCTAGATTGCCAAGCGTGCCCACGATTATATACGATAAAGCGGTACGGAGTCATGGGCATCGAGGCTATCAGTTACCAGCTCGCGATACCATATTTGGCTTTATGCGAAATCAATTCAAAAAGACACTTCTCAACTTCCAGAAGAATATCGCCGCGTATGCGGCCAGGATGCTAGTTGAAGATATAAGCATAACCGACCCAGAATGGTCTGATATTCTGGGGGCTCCAGATCAGCTGGCCTGGGAGCATATCAACTACCACACAAAGAGCATCAGGGCTAGGTATCAGTCTCTACTAGACAACTTGGTCGGCCCTGTCGGAGGCTGTATGGATATGTTGCGCTTGCATCGTTTCAAGACGATGTTTTCGTCACCAATGAATTACTTCAGCCGCCATGAACGGGTTGCTGGAATAGATAGTGGTGGACTTGCTGGAGCTTCTAGTAAGATCAATCGGTGTATGAGAGCACTATTTAATCTTTACGCGACAGAGGAAGTTCTCCGTCTGCGACAAACAAGCTCGCATCTTCGTGCGGTTCCTTGGGCCACTGCTTCTTCAGAAATCCCTCCTGAGTCTCGTTCTTCCTCCCTCTGGTTAGAGCACTATCCCAACGGTATACGGTACCACTGGAACGGCAGGAGTCTCGTCGAATGGAACTTTCGATGGGAAGCAAAGAAATATCAGGTATGTAAGAGAACATACTACAGAAAGGATCGGGTGGTGCGTTTGAACCGATGGTGGGAATGTATGGAGTGCTGTCAAGGTTCGTTACATTGTATGAGCGAGCTTGCATCCCCATGCGACCGAAGGCGCCTCAGAAATACGTATGCCTTCATTCAGGACTACGATTCCGATGACCTATATGACCAATTGCAGTCAGAGGACAGTCGGATCGGCCGACCAGTGATAATAAGTCGAGAGTGTATTCGGACATTGAAGCTTAAGAGGGGCAAGTCTTGGGTTGGTGGTTGGTGCAGCTATCGAAAGCTGGCTTCAGAGTATACAATTTGGAACATCAAGTCACGTTCCAGGGAAACCACTGCGGAGAAGGAGTTCAAGTTTGTATGCTGCGCATACTCAGTTGAAGCTTTGTGTAATGAGCGAGTTGCTCCATGAAAGGAATAGGCTACTGTCTAATACAGGTTGGTCTTGAGGAGCATGTTCCCATAACGACAGTAATCGCTAGAGTATATATAGTGAGGAAGCTCTATCAGCCGTTCGTCGTTTCACTTCTAGTTAACCTATAATTATGCACAATAGAAATGTATGTGTTTGCAGTTGACCTTATCCTCGAAATATGGACTTTGAGTTCTAGGGTGACACTCTAATGTAAAGATGCATGGGATGTGTTATCGGATTGAGTGGATATCACCAATAGAGCCGGCAGGTTGGTTCTCGAAAGGAGAGCGGCTCTGCGGTTCGTCATTCCGAATTACGTTTATCGAGACGGACTTCTCGGGCCGTGATACCTTGTTTTGCATAGCATTAACTTTGTGCATCACAAACAGACAATGCTATTCTATAATGAAAGCATAGAACTGATATATTATGCACCATGACCAGCGCTATTTTTCATTCCTTTTCCTCGCTACAAGTAATTCTATACTTCATAAGCGCAATACTAATTGCATTTCTCTATAATACTTATCCATATCTCTAATATTATCTAGAATATTCTTCCAGGCCTTCTGTAGTTACAGTAGCAATGGCAGATGGCGTTACGCTCCCGATGTTGAATTGTCGATCTGTAGGGTAGCATTTCTTAGCGCCGCACCTCAAACAGCTTGTGTCAGAGAGGTTACAAGGACTACGTACGTTGCACAGGGAGATAAGCTCTGACAGACCCTTGTCAGGTAGGTTCATCCTTTATTCAAGCTTAGTATTTACCTTCAAGCCTCGAGTTCTATGCTTAAACCTAATGCTGAGTATAGTTAATTTGAAGTTTAATCAGACTCTCATTTGTGACTATTCACTACCACGTATACCCGTCGTAACCACAGACAATGATTTTCGCAACCCAATCGAATTGATACTCCTCATATATTCTGTTTCTTCGTTTCGCAACGTTTTATCGTTTTGAATTGATCGTACCTTGTTTGTCTTGATCTGACAGACAAGAAACACCAAACTTCTCGAAACACTCTCGTTTGCATTTGTCGTCCGATGCCATCCTCGCATCGTACAAACGTACACGACTCGTTTCAAGAGAATGCAACTCCCCGAGGAAAACCTACATATCATCTTTGCATAACCCCTTGAAACCAGACACCAAAATACCTCGGTCGCACATACAAAATTCTCCCCCAGTAGGAGATGGCAATTCTACGGTTTCAGGTGAAGAAGCGGATCTGCCAAGACAACAGGAGAGGAAGAGAATCGAAATGCCCATCGTTCGCCGGCGCATACTTCTCAAAAAGAATAGACTCGCCGGTGCCTGGGATATTTTAGACTGAACGGTGGACGTGGATGGGAACGGTGGCGTAGGCGGGATCGCTCCAATGGGGTGTGCTCCGATATTAAAGGTGCCAAGGGGCTAGGTTTCACCGTTAGACACTCATCCAATCATGGGAGCGTCCTATAGAGCCTCAAACCGAACTTGGCAGGGGTTTAGCGTAACGCCTTGGTTTTTTTTTGACAGCAGGCCTGGGGTCTAGCGTAGTGTAAGCTAGCCCTGGGCCCAGGCCCAACGGTTTCAATTTCCGCTATGCGTTTGCTGCAAGTGAGCTTATTTTTCCGTCTATCAATGTCTATGTCGTTATGGGGTACGCACCAAAGGCGAGACGCCTGAACTGCAAGGGACCCTTCTCCTGAGGGTAGATTTGATCCCTGATCTGATCTAGATTCAACTGTCACTCGCTGGAAATGGTCCCAGCACACCATGTTTGAGGTTATGGCAAGGCTTCTTGACGAGATGAAGTCAACTGAACTGAAGTGAGCTGATCCTTGTGGTGGGACTGACCGTAGTTTCCGCCTTGGAGAGGAATAGGATAGGATAGGATAGGCTAGGCTAGGATAGGAACAGGAACAGGCATAGTTGGATCCAGGGCCGCTTAATCTCAAGCTCAAGGCGTCGAGATTTGATATATAAGTCGACATCCTTCGTCGTCCCAGTACCTTCTTTTCTTTCTCTCCACACTCGTCGTAGCAAAATCAGTCTTTATTCTTTCTATCTTCACTTTCTTTCAATTTGGCTGTGCCAAACCTTCATTCTTTCTAACAAACCACCGAAGCTCGAACTTTTTTTTACTTCCGCGACTTCTCGCTTCATCCAATCCTTTACCTACATCAAATCAAACATATAACTATCTATCAAGATGCGTTTCTCCGCTTCCGCTGCTGCTCTGGCCATGGCCACCACCGTCTCGGCCCACGCTCAGGTCTACGGCCTCTGGGTCAACGGTAAGGATCAGGGTGATGGACGCAACGTCTACATCCGATCTCCCGCCAGCAACTCTCCCGTCAAGGACCTCACCAGCCCCGACCTCGTCTGCAACGTCAACGGTGGCAAGGCTGCTCCCAAGTTCGTCAAGGCTGCTTCCGGTGACGAGCTCACCTTTGAGTGGTACCACGATAACCGTGGCGATGATATCATCGATGGCAGCCACAGGGGTCCCATCCTCACCTACATTGCTCCCTACACCGAGGACGACGGCACTGGTGCTATCTGGACCAAGATTGCTGAGGACGGTTACGATGGCAAGGAGTGGGCTGTTGACAAGCTCATCAAGGCCAAGGGCAAGTCCACCTTCACTCTCCCCTCAGCCCTGAAGGCTGGCAAGTATATTGTCCGCCAGGAGATCATTGCTCACCACGAGTCCGATGTTTCCTACGCCTCCAACCCCGCCCGTGGTGCTCAGTTTTACCCCTCTTGCGCTCAGATTGAG
>JABEEM010001520.1:0-44578 GCA_013363185.1 Fusarium secorum | reverse complement strand
TCTTCTTTTCTTCATCATCATCACTCACTCATTCATTCATGTTCAGCCCAGTCTTGTACTCCCCAGCGCCCTCATGTATTTGCCCTTCTTGTACTGTCCTTTCTTCAGCGTATCCGTCTTTGCATCCAGCGTCATCATTCCTTGTTCAGCACAGTCTTGTACCCCCAGCGTTCTCATGTATCTGCCCTTCATGTATTCCCTTGAGACTCAGATTGTTGACCTTGGTCGATGATCATCACCGTCTCACACGCCCTTGGTCAGCGGACAGTCCATTCAATGGCTGCAACCGTACCCCTACAAGGGCGAGAGCAATTCAGGTTGCCCTGTCAGGATGTGCAGTTTTTACTAACCCTGCACTATATCCTGACACCATAGTGACTGGCTAAATAGCCTGCTCATTTCGTGGCATTGGGTTCGCGGCTCGCCCACTGGGCTTGGCCCAGCTGAGACATTTCCCCCGAGATCCCACTGTGAAGTCTACTTCAATCGTGAAGGTTAGACCCAATATGTGCGGCCATCTCCAGGCTCAGTTAATGTCCAAATGTGTTTAGTAAAACTCCATTGAAGACTGTCCATCATTGCCTGTGTACTAAATATCCCCCCAGTGCCAGTTTGGCATCCCTCTTGAGTCTGTTGCGTGAAATTTTGATGAGTGACGTACTTTCAGCAAAGAGTTGTAGAAGTAGGAAACTTTGCCCTGTCAGCATCGGCCTCTTTAAACTAACCGGGGCATATAGAGGAACGAGCAGTGCTGCAAAGGCACGGATTTATTTATACCTTGATCTGAGTGTATCCACTCTCAGAGACAACTTAACATTTCGTAATTTTCGCTCACCAGAGTTTATTGAAGTGCAGCCTACCGGATGAGCCAACTCTGTTGTGTGGCTGTACAAGCAAGCTTTGATGTAAACCGACGCGGTTGGCTAGGGGCATCAGGCATCTGCTACAAAGTTCTATTCTAGGAACACTAAATACTCACACACAACGCATCTATTGGAGTGGCTTCAAGAAATACAAACATGTTCTGTATAAAATTAAAGTATACATGCTCTACACCCACTCACTCTCGGAACTAGAAGCCAAGCTGTGCCATCTCAATCGGCAAGCTTCGACGTTGTCTCCAATCGCAGCCCTCACAAGCTCGACTCTGATTGAAGTTCATCACCCACAAAGTAGATGGTTCTTCCACACTAACTCGCTACGGCCTTCTTCTCCTCCATCGACAAGGTACAGGAGAATTAACAGGACGCTGTCATATCTTGGCTAGGGAACATCTTGGTATCTTACTTAGTCATGCACGTTTGTACGATGTAAGCCATCATTCGGAACGCCAGAGTAACTATCATTCCCCCATTTGACCATTCTCGCACGTCAGAGGATAAGATAATTGCTCGTCTAAATAATGGCAATGAAGCTGCCGTGCTGAGTGGTCGGTGTCGTCAACTTCCACGCTGGGCTTGGTAATTGGGGACAAGCAACACATGACAATATGTTGGCGCGCGACATCTCTTCTGTATGCATCTATTATCGGGCATTTAATTTACTGTTTCCTATAATTCTTATGTACTTCAAGTGCGATTGGAGTAGGATCCCAAGGTCGCAAAAGGTTATGCTCTTCATCAAGGCTTCAGGAGAAGAGACCTGCTCTTGGCCACATCCGTCAACCTTTGCCTTGACACTGGGAGCCGAGTTACTGGGCAATCGTTTGGTTCAGGCTGTCAAAAGGTGTGGTGGTTAATGGCCTCGGCAAGAAACTCACACATTGAACAAAGTACACAAGGTCCAAGGTGCAGTAGCTCATATATCATCACAACGGCATTCATTATGTGGTGGTATATAAAAACGCCCTCGGCGTAACTAGTCGTCCTCAATTTTTCACGCGTCTTCGCGCGCATCATGTGCACATTTGATCCTACACACGAACAAGTCCCTCCTCCCACACTCAATGCAATCCCCCTCCAGCTGTTTTGTTGGGCTCTTATGCGCTGATCATCGTAGACCCAAAAAGGTACTTTTGCCCGCCGGCAAAGCCCAGTAAACATAAAACTCCGCAAATAGATGGAATCAAGAAAGTTAAGAAAAAGGACACGATGGAATAGATGATATCAGATTGGTTGCGGTTCGTGATTAAGCTGGGGTTCAAGCTTAGCCGTGCAGACCGCAGGTACGCTCTCTCATCAGCTCACGTCTCTTCTTCTCCTTGGCTAAAAAAGAGGTCAGCTTTTACTCGTTATTTGTGCGAGTGTGTAACTTACCTCCGTCAAAGACGAGGAACTCATGTAGACCGGAACCGACGGGAACCATGGGCAGGACAGGAACCTTCTTGTCGGTGACGACCTCCAGCAGAGCAGGGCCGTCGGTGTTGATGAGCCACTTCAGGGCATCGACAACGTCCTCGGGTTTAGAGACACGTCGGTTTTGGACGCGCATGGCCTCGGCGAGCTTGATGAAGTCGGGGTTGCTCTGGTGAGTGTGGGCATACCGATCCTCGTAGAAGATGTTCTGCCATTGTGTGACCATACCCTGCTCCTCGTTGTTAAGAACAATGACCTTGACACCAATGTTGAACTGAGCAGCAGTGGAAAGCTCAGTCAGGGTCATGTTGAAGGAAGCGTCACCGTCAATGTCGATGACGAGAGCATCAGGCTGGGCAACCTTGGCACCAATGGCAGCAGGTAGACCGTATCCCATGGTACCAAGACCACCAGAGGTGATCATGGATCTGGGGTGTCTCCATCGGAAGTGCTGGGCAGTCCACATTTGATGTTGACCGACACCAGTGGCGATGTAAGTCTGGTCCTTGCGATCAGCAACGAGGTTGCTGAGCTCCTCAATCAGGGTCTGGGGTTTGATGAGACCAGAGCGCTCGGCACGCTCGTAGTCGGTCAGGGGCCACTTCTTCTTCCACTCGTTGATCTTGTTGAACCACTCCTTGCGGTCCTCCATGGTCTTGGACTCAACCAGAGGCAGGAGTTCCTTCAGATTGGTAGCGACATCACCCTCGATGGCCTCGGTTGCTTGAACAACCTTGTTGATGTTCTTGGGCATAATCTCAAAGTGGACAATACCACCACGGCCTTCAGCAGCAGCGGCCTTGGCACCAGGGGCGAACTTGGCAATGCTCAGAGTAACACGGTCGTCGAATCGGGCACCAAGAGCGATGATAAGATCGGCCTCCTGCATGGCCATGTTAGCGTAAGCAGAGCCGTGCATACCAAGCATGTGCAGGGACTTCTCGTCGAGCTCGTCGTAGGCACCTAGACCCTGAAGAGTAGTGGTAACGGGGATGGAGGACTTGTCAGCGAGCTCCTTGAGGATCTCGGGACCACCCTCGGAAAGAATGATACCCTGACCAGCATAGATGATGGGCTTCTTGGCCTTGTTGACGAGGTTGCCGACACGCTGGAGGGCACCCTCGAGCTGCTTCTTGGTCACATCCATAGCAGCGCGGGAAGCGGCACTAGGCAGAGAAGGCAGAGCAGTCTCGGTAGGGATAGCTCTCCGTAGGACACCGGCAGTGACATCCTTGGGAAGATCGACGAGGACGGGACCGGGGCGACCGCTGGTGGCGATCTCGAAAGCTTCGTTGATGCGTCGAGGAAGTTCGGCAACGTTCTTGACCATGACGTTCCACTTGGTGCATGCACGAGAGATACCGACAACGTCGGCTTCTTGGAAAGCATCACTGCCAATGGCGGTTGTCACGACCTGACCGGTGAAGACAACCATGGGTGTACCGTCAGACAGAGCATCCTGCATAGGTGTGATGACATTTGTAGCACCGGGACCAGATGTGACGAGAACAACACCGGGCTTGCCAGAAGCTCGGGCATAACCCTCAGCCATGTGGCCAGCACCTTGCTCGTGGCGAGGGAGGATAAAGTCGAAGTGCTTTGAGTTGTAGATGGCATCGAAAACGGGGAGAATGGCACCGCCAGGGTATCCAACTATATTGAATCAGCATTATTTGTGGCATGTAAGATGGCGGACGTACAGATGTGTTTCACGCCATGTCGGAGCATCATCTCGTGGAAGATTTCACCACCAGTCTTTCCAATGAAACTGCCAATCGTCTGTCAGGATATGTCATCACATTGAGTTTGGAGGGTTGCATACGACTCATCCATGTCGTTTTTCCGGGGATTGACCAGAGGCTGGACATTGCTCTGGTTCTTCTCGACATTGAATCCTGGGCTGGGGATATCGCGTGCAGGTCTACAATTGTATATGTTAGCATTTGTTGTCTCGAATTACTTTTTGTAAAGCGCGCGCGTGGGAATTAATTTTGCCCCCATGTCAGGTACCAGACGCGGGGCAGCGCACAACCGCCACCAGAACAGAAGTGTCAACTTACGCAGCAGCAGTAGATTGATTCCTGGTACTGGCGACCTTCTTTGAAGTGTGAACGGAAGCAACGGCTGATGTGGTGGTGAAGGATCGGGCATTGGCGACGGCCCGGATGGCCTTTGCGGCCTGGCGAGTTCGGAGCATTGTGGAGGTGAAGAGCTCGGTGAGAGGAAGAGCAATTAGAGAGGAGCCACGAGGCTCGAGAAGCGCAAGAGGTTTGGAGATCAAGAGTCGATGATCAATTGAAAACCTGGAGGGGAGGGAGAGGGGAGAAAACTGATCGCGAGAGTGTTTGGAGGCGAGAAGAGAAAAAAGTGTTTTGAGTTTCGCCCGCTAAAAAAGGCCAGAGAAACGAGGGCGAGCCCGGGGGGAAAATATCACAGCGAGCACCTCAGCAATTGTTCATCGGAGGGCCGGTGGCCGGGGTGGGACCAAGGTCAAGTGTGGGGTTGAGGGAAGGTGACTCCCCTGGGTGGTGTCAAAAAGGTCGAGGACGTAAAGACCTGATTTTATATGATAATGCAGACTCCCGTGTCAGATATATTTTGTCACCCTGACTCTCCCCCAGCCCAATCGAGGTGGGATTACGGTTACAGGGGCACCGCAGTTGTCCAGACCTGATGGTGGCCTGCTAAGCCAATCACGGTCTAGATGAATGGCCGATATCGCCACCTACTCAGAACCTCAGATTGGCTGGATTGGCTGCGAGAACGGCCTAGCAGGGCCTCTAGCAGCGTTAGCTGGACCAAGGGAACGCAAAATCGACTCAGTTTTGAACTCTGGCAGTTGTTCTGGCGTTGTATCTACCGTTTCTCAGACCATGACATTTGCCGACGTTGGAGGACGTTGACTCATTGCAACGGGAACAATCTGCTTATCATTATCTCCATCTCATCCTCTCAGACCCTGCAAGGCGTATGTGACATTAGTGCTCTGACGTCGGGGAAGAGGTAGACTAAGCGGGGGAAACTTGGTCCTGCAGCTCCCTTAATCCTCCACTACCCTTTCCGCCCTAGCTTGAGATGGATCTGTGCATTCGGGGCCATTTTGATCCCCGATTTTTGCCTCTTGTTTCTAGCATGAAGGGATTCCCAGCATTGTATTTGAGTAAAATAGTATTTACAATGTCTGGCTTATCTGTCACGCTTATGGCTCTTGAGACCCAAGCTCAGTCAATTACAATATTATCAACGCCGTGAATTGTTCCTGATGGTGGCTTCATTTCGGATCTTGGCCGCTGCCACGTGAAGATGGCACATCTCTTGGTCCTGTTTTCGGCGATGGCGAGGCCATATTTTACAGCTTCCCCACAAACTCCAACCTCTTGACCTCGAGTGAGGCTCACAAGAAGATATCGTCGATCCCACCTTATCAACATCTTCACTGCATTCTCTGCTTTCTCGCGTTTTTCATTTCAGAATGTAACTTATGGACATTGAAAGAACCCCCCGGTAGTCAGGCATTTCATTGATGACTTATGGAAGTAACACTTAGACCTCGATTCTAAGCGACGAAAATCATAAGTTTATGAAAGACCCAGGTGTTGGGTTACTTTGATCCCCCGAGCCAGCATCTGAAGTTTTGTTGCTATCCAAGGCATATCTCTTCTGATCAATATCACTCAGTTGGTTGACTAACTTAGGACAAGACGACTGTCCATAGAGCCTCAGGAGTCAGGTAACTGATAGTTGAAAAAGAACAATATTCCCTTGTTAAGCCGCTCTCTTCGGGATGTAATTTTGCTTGAGATGTATGAAAAGCAGGAGCCAGATTCCTCGTTTTTCAGACACACAAGCCACGGTGATACTCTTTGCCATGAAATTTAATCCTACGTAGCCTTTCCCGCATCAGATGACTTGGACTGAGGGAACCAAAAGTCAGAGCAATCCATTCAATATGAGACTTCTTTTTTTTCTTTTTTGCTCTTGGTCCGGGATTGGAGAATTTGGTCTGGTGGTTCTGTTAGTTTGGCCAGAATCAACTGAACAGAGGCCCGTGATAATCCAAGCTCAAGAGGACCTCTTGTCTAGTTTTTCCCTTTCATCCTTGTAGTTTAAGCTACCTCACACTTAACAAACATATCTCTTTGCCATGACATGTATCGGGAGTTGCTGCATGTCGAGAATCCTGTATCCGGCCTTAAGGTCATGTGCAAGGCGTGAAACAAATCTCATCGGTATACAACAACTTACGCTTCTAGTTTACAAACACTATGCAGCTGAATCATTGGCTAATTCATTCAACTTTACGACTCGATTACTTACGCCACCATCTGATAGTTCCAAGCCTCGTCTGGGAGCTTATCATTTCGTCAAAATTGATAACTCGCCCATTCACAGAGTCCATTAACTTATTTGTGGGAATAGCAATGTCTACGGGCAAAGATAACATTTTCAAGCCAACAAAACTATATCGCAACCCTAATCATTAGCTAATGCAAGACTTGATATCCTAGATCAGTTCCGAGTCTAGTGCATATGTCACAACAACTTAGTTGATGTTTATTGGTGCGAGCCCCTCAATGATGTGGCTCTTCTATCATTATCACATATAATTCTGGAGACTTTCGGCAGACAAGTCGTGTATGTTTACCCTTTATGGTTATCGTGCCGTCAAGTTTTTCTATTTGCGCCAGATGATGTGTGTAAGGCGTCGTCGACCCTGTCTCAAATTTGAGATGCATTGTTGGGGCCGTTATCAGATGTTGAGCTATAAGAAGTTGACTCCCCATCGATATTTTTGAGCCTTTCTGCCTATAAAATTGCTTGAATTGCCTTATCCGGTCACTGTTTCTTCCACCTCCATCGACGGCCTGACTGCTACTATTCTTGACATGTCTTCATACAAGCCACTGATCATTGACGTTGGTACCCAGTCGCAAAATACTCCATCTTCGTTTATCGAAAAGGAGCGAGGAAACGCAACCTGGCACACTCTATTGTCTTCGCCAGGAACAAAAACAACCTCACTTACTGCGGGCATTGCGACATGTCCTCCTCAAGGAACTCTAGCACTGCATCGCCACAAGCAAGCAGAACTCTACTACATCCTATCTGGATCTGGAGAAGTCGAAGTTGAAGGGCAAAGATACCCAGTTTCCAAGAACAACCTTGTTTGGATACCAGGAGATGCAGAACATGGGGTGTTTTGCAGCGACAATGAGCTGAGCTGGCTTTACGTTTTCCCCGAGGATAGCTTTGATAATATTGTGTATCGATTCACTAGTGAGGTGAAGGGTCTTGCTGGAAAGATCAAGTCTAAGCTATAAGAGCATGGAGATATAGAGTTGGGTCTACTGGTACCAAGCCATGTATGCATGGGATACAGTATTCAGCGGATGCCAAGAATAGACATGCATTAGTTTATAGATATAGCCATATCGATCTAAACTAGTCCCCCCTGCGCCAACGAATGACAGGGCGAGCCACTGAACGTCTCTCAGCTTCTGTGAGCCGGGGAAGTCGTTGATATATAGTTGAATGATGGTCCATGGTGTAGGAGTTGCTGGTCATCACTTTTCGGCTTTCTTTCTCAAATAAAAAGTCTCGTAAAGTTCATCAACCCCGAAGTAACTCATACTCTGGCTCTTTTCCTCAAGCAGTTCAAAGCCGTGCTTTAGATAGAGACCAAGGGCTCTTCGGCCCATGGCCACGATTATGACATCGATGCCTAACTTCCTGGCTTCTTCGAGACCTGAGTTGATGAGTAAACTTGCTAGCCCTTTTTGCTGGTGATCTGGATGGACGCAGAGGTAGTGTAATTCTATCGGACGTCAATTTTAACCAGGTCGATGGAGAAGGTTATTCGTGACTCTTACCCATGTCCCTTTCCTGTTTGTGCTTCTCTCTCCAACCGTCGATATGATCATCTAACTTATCGTTATCCTCGCGTGGGTTCCAATCGGTTTCCGCGTGACGCTTTGCAAAAACTTCTTTCTGTTCATCGCTCACGTCTGGCGTTTGCGCTTCCAGCCAAGCGTCCTTGTGAGACTCGGGGAGGATCCACCGTGCGTATCCAACAATGTCTCCAGTTTCGAGGTGAACTATCTTTTGATGCCTCCGAACTTCTCGGTTGGTGAGCAAGTTCTTGGGACTTCGATCTGCGATACTCTGGATCAATGATTCACGAGTTCTGTCAGTCCATGATAATCTCCACCATGCTTCTTCAAAGAAGGCTGAGACCTGGCTCTGCGCAATGAATAGGCCGTCCTCCACGCGGCATGGTGACTGAAGCTGATAGCCCGACATTGCTAGAGAACTCAAATTATGATAATGGGAGAAAGTTCAAAGAATGATCAGTGTTCAGAGGGCCACGTAGTCCGGGGAGGAACTCAAAGACCTTTTGTCTAGTCCGATCCTGCAAGCCCTTGTCGATGGCGCAAGGGTGTACAGCGTTATCTCATTGGAGCTGGCCTTTATCCAACATGCTTCTAGACCACCAAGCCGATGCTACCATGATGCCCAGGAAAAAGAGTGTCAATTATCGATGCGCCGACTGCCCCATCAGCTATCACAAGCTGCTGAGAACGGTCAGGCCAAATAGATAAAATGTTCATTAAACCGATTTGTTGATTTACAGTCTCCCGCTCCTCATAGTGTCGGAGAGGTGTCACGTGGCGGAAACAATAAGTGGACCCAAGCGCGTATTATTATGTGTTGACCAGACTCCAGATCCTTATAACTTCATCAAAATACATCGGGTCAACGCCAAAATTATTGCAATCGATTCCCCTAAGCTCAAGGAGTCAAATAAATATCTGACATCAGCAAAAAGATAAACTCCTGCGATGGGACTCGAACCCATAACTTTCAGATCTCAATTACTTAAAAGTCTGACACGCTAACCAATTGCGTCACGCGGGATGCTGACTGATTGAGGGAAGGAGCACCATAATTTGGACTAGATCTTTAGCTTCAGCAGGTGCGACAAGCATCGCAGCTTCCTTTTGGTCCCCGGTGCGGTCCACAGATAACACTCTCAAACTTCTAACTTTCGGATGAAAGGTCTGGCACGAATTCTCTTAACTGGGACGCTTGATTTATTGAAATAAAAATTTGAGTAGCAGCCACCAGGCTCAAGAAACACTGTCTTGCACTCAGAATCAAGCCATAACTGCCTCTATTGTGACCACAAGGGCTGCAAATGTAACACATTCGTTATGGATTCTAGTAAACATGGGCAAGCCGTGATGCACTCAAGGTTGCTGCGCATGAGTCACACGACAACGACTTACCACGCAGCTTGCGATGATTACCGCTGATGCTTGCTCATCTTCGCTTGACCTTCCAAACGTGCTTGGCGGTACAGCAGCAAGTCGGGCGTTTATTTGAGACACAGTGGCGCTTACCATGCCGTTTGTCAAACACCTCGGCCCTTCATTGCTCAAGGGACTTAACCTAACAATTGATCCATTCAACAATTAACTTCATGTTTGGCAAGTACTCTCAAGCTGCGCATCTGTCCATCACTGAACACTGACTTGTGTGCAGACTGCAGTGGACAAAGAGTGACATGAATCGCCAGGAGGCCAGTTCAAGCACGTCTGGACAGTTCTATCGCTGTTAGCCATTGATAATTCCCTTGAATTTGGATCTGATCCCTTTAAATATCCAGAGGCTGAGCGGAGACCATATCTTTGCATTGCAAAGGCTTGGCTCAGCATATATGTATATTCCATAGCCTCACCTACCATCCAGATATTAGTTCAACCTTTACGTATACAAGGAACGTCCTCACAGCTTAGGTGACTATGAATAGTTTCCTCATCTGATGTTCTTCCAATGATTCTCAAGATGGTCCGTTACAAGCGAGGCTCAAGCCGTTTGCGTGACGTTTGTCAGGGGCTCACAGATGTTCAGCCACAACCACCAAAGGAATATCTAAGTTCTAATCAGCAGTAAGTCAGTAAATGGGAGGTGCCTTACTTACATGGTATTTCTTGCGCAACACAGATAGATTTGTTACACTAAACAATAATCCAACTTTCAGAAAATCATAAAAGCATTTTACGTCTGAGGTGAAATGAGGTTGACATAGATGATAGACTATATCCCAAGATAGTTGCAGTCTAACTGAATAAGGTATATGCGTAAGCAGACTCCATAGATTCCTTATCTCACCCTGCTACAATTAAACTTCTCAACCTCGATGATTCCCATACTATCAATGTTCCTGATTGGATCCCCAAATCTATCTTTGAAAGCGATAGCTGCATTTCATCACATCCAAACATGACAACATTCTCGTCCATTCCCCCGTACATCCTCGGCGCCGCCTGTGTCAGCCGTGGTATAATGGCTCTCCTCTCACCACGAAAGGAGTACGGCCATGTCGGTCTTCTCCTTGAGCCTAGCAAACCCAACTCTGAAGGCGGTTCTGTTTCGCCTCTTATGTACTTCAAGGGTCTTCGTGAGATATCATACGGTCTTACGTTGATGGCACTGCAATATCAGGGCAGTGAGAGCGCCGTGACGACGTTTTCGGCGATATTGTCGATTGTGAGACTTGGTGATGGGTTGTTTGTCTGGATGAACGGCGGTGATGAGCTGAGATATAAAGCTGCTGGTCATTGGATTACAGGATTGGGGTTTGTTGGATGGGTGATTTGGAGATGGAGTTACTAGAATGCCAAAGTTGGAGGAGAAGTTGCATGGCCAGCAAGCATAGACACATATTGATTCCAAAGGTCAGGAAAGCTGAAATTTTTCAAAACACGGCTCACTCGCCGCTCTTCTAGATACAAATTAGTATGTGTTGTGTTTCATATCAATTTCTCGACAAGTTGTGAACACTCGCTAAATTCTTCTGCAGAAGACGTGCTACGACCATCAGAGGCATTGATCTAGAGTCTTTAGAGCTATTTGATCTTCATATTTGAAGTTTCTTTGGATTTTGCCTTTTATCGTAGTTGTGGACTAAGAAATAACCCCAAACCTTCAGCTGGTACGACATAAAGATAACCAACTCAAGCTCAACTGCAAACCTAGCTCCATACACACTTGACGAACCAAGACTTAGTAGCGCTGGCGAGAACAAACTCTTAGTCGTAGTAAAATCAGGCCGTGTTTCATGAGGTCTGTGGTCGCAATGTGGATCGACGTCGAACGCTCAAAGAGCCCAAAAACGGAAGACCAGACGAGTTGCAAGTACGGGTACCAGAGTTGCAGAATTACATCAATATACAGTCTTCAATGCCCCTAAACATATAGGGGATCATTTCTGATGTTTCATTTCGATCTTAATGGCTATTTGCGAACCTTTGGCGGCCTGATACCCAACCTCCAGTTGGCAGTGGTTCGACTTACATGCAGCCAGCCTGTCACTTCCTCACCATACCAGCACCCCTATCTCCAGGCTCGCTTCCCCGTGGAATTTAAGCACTCAATTGATGTTTTATACAAAAAATCTTTTATTTCGTACTATTTGAGACGTGGTCGCCGTGAACGAGGTTGACGCAGCTGTAGGTCGCATGACAGGATGTCTCATGGATTGATTGAGAGCCACGCGTCAGCAGATCAATCTGTGTCCATTGGTGTGCAGAAAACATTATATATAAACAAGCATCGGGAGGAATTTGTTTGCATATGTAAGCTCTCCGCAGCCAGGAAAGATAATGACCTTGCTTCGATCTTCGCCAGTCGCATTACGATGCGGTCTTGACGGTAGGTCTGGATCAATATAAGCAGATCAGCTTACCCTCCAGGCATCACCTACCGAGAGATCAATGCTCTGTAGGTTCTATCAGCCATAGAGTCTCACCTTATGATCGCGCGATAGGTAATATTAGGCCATCAGTGCAGAATTCCCACGTTCTGTAAAAATGACGCACTCAATCATTGCCAGAGCTAGGATGTACCAGTCTATTTATGACCTTTTTTGTTTTCCAGAATACATTTAAACCAGTCATGATCATCTCATTCATGTCTCTCCGCCTTGAATTGTGTTCCGCTCCCTTGTTCATTGGTATCACAAAACCCTACTCCGATCCCCAACACCAAACCACATTTTACTCAGTGCTCAAGTTCCATAGTCCGTCGCCCAAGTAATGTGCGTCCTCAATCACGGGTCCCTTACCCTTTGCCTTGACCTCCTTGGTTCCCACGACGAGTGTTCCCACTGCGCAGGCCTCCTCCTTGCCCTCAGCTATGACAACCACAGGCTCGCGCTTGATAAGCTCTCTGCTCCATCTTCCCTCCTCATCCATCTTCTGATCCATCTCCTTGACCTCTTGGAGACCCTCGGGGGCACCATCAGCAGGCAGTCTGCCTCCTGGGGAAGTCAAGCCAGGGGCCATGAGGGTAGCGCCTGAGAGGACGAAGCGAATGGCACCACGGTCTATACGAATGCTGGGGAACGCTTGAGGGAAGCGGTGTACGAGACGGAGGTGAGGAACAAGGATGCCAGTGAGATCCTGTTGGTAGAAGAGAGGTGTCGAGTCGAGAACGTAGAGGGTGTTGCGGTCGGTCAGCTTCATGCTTGAGAGGGAGGCCTTCTTGGGCAGAATCTCGTCGATGTAGGGGTTGAGGAGAGGGTATGTGTCGAGAAGGCCCTGGCGAAGGGAGCGCTGGACGGATGATTTAAGCTTTTGCTTCGGTGAGCCATGGATTCTGGTCATGGTTAAATGAGAGCTTTGAGAGGTTTCATGGCGGGGGAATGTACTCTTTCTTGAACATTGTGGTGGTATAACGGCAGTGCCCAAATAAATCTAATACTGGAGTTGAGCTATGTGGTTTATAGAACCAATAAACAGAAAATGGATGGTAGAGAAGCTGAACTTGTCGGGTCGGGTCGTATCGTATCGTGTCTTGGTGGGGTGCTTTTGGTATGGAAAAGTCAAGTCGACAAGTGCCCCGCGGCATCGGTGGCGGGGTAAATCTCGAGATGCAATAACAGAGGCACAGCACCAAAGTCTCCAAAATAAGGTACCATCACGACTGGAACACGCCCTCGGGCGGGGAGCAAGAACAAACATCAGACCTTGATATACCTAGTCGAAGATGTCAAAATAAACTCAGGAAAAGGTATCCTAAACTTATGCCAAGTTACCTAAGTCTTTTTGTCATCTAAGATCTTTCCTCCCTTAGCACGCGATCACAATTAATAGACACAATGGACATGTTATTATAAGGGAAATTCATGATCCTGTTATCCTCTTACGCCTCCGCCATTGCAGGCGAATCCTGTTCCCATCATTATCATACATAAACAATGCCCCTCCTTTTGGTGGAGGGGTCAAGTCAACCAAGCACTGCCAGATCAGCCCTTGACGACATGTGAAACAGTTCCGTCATCCTTGAGGTGAACGTTGAGTCTATCCTCCTTGAAGTCCTTTGTGACCATCATTCCGGGCTCGATGATGCGTGTCTCCTGGGGGAGGTCTCGCTTAGCAAAAACCTGTTCTTCAGCGTTAGCAGAGTGTTTATACAGCGTAAAGAGGTTTCGTGGACAACATACAGTCTCGGTCGATGTTTCTTGGTCGGAGAGCTTCTTGCCGACAAGCTTGTTCTGCCATTCCTCGGCCTTATCGCCGGATGTTGAGTTGATACCAGGAACGACAAGAGGCATGATGGGCGTTGTATTTGTTTTGCGTGAGAGTAGTGTAGTGTATGGTTCGATAAATGTAGTGAAGTCTACAGTGTAGAAGAAAGAGGATCAAAGAGTCGGCTGCTTCCTTTTATACATAAAGCCTGCGTGCAATCACTGGGATTACATACGAGGCAAAAGCAGGAAGCTCACGCCAAAGTTGATGACGTAGACTCACATGGCTAATCCCCAGATTCAGTTTGATTGGCTACGCGTCGGTTACTCAAGGGACAAAACATGACGTGCGTGTGAAAGAGGGGGGACGTTTAAGATCGATCAAGATCTCGGGCATTTCTAATGTTAATTATTTGCTGGTGAAATGATTGACGAGTGATGTGTCTTGCTTGGCATTAGAATTATGCTTTTCTGTCAATCTCAGGCACAGAGGGCACTGACCACTACAAGTGCTGCTCGGCATTTTCAGCCCCTGAACATCACCTGTATCTTTAGCGAGTTAGGATATGGTTCATTCGGTACATCCCGATGAGATAAAGCGATCAAGGCGGAAAGTATCAGGATATTCTGTTTGCGGGCACAAGGTTTGTTGGGATATAGAATGAGATCCTGGAATTGCCTACGACAAGATCAAATGCTTGTTAGCTTAGCTCATATTGGAGCCTCAGCTCATGATAATATACCGATAGGTGATTGTTCAAAACTTGGGGATAGCCTCAAAATGTTTGTAAGGTGATGGACAATAATGAGATATTCCTTCTTTTTTCTCTCCTCTCTCCCGCCTACTACTTGGCCATCTGGTAATGAGATGCAGGTATTTGATGGCGTCGGGATGCGCGACAGGGTCCATCTCAGCTGCATAACGCCTAGTTATGGATACATGTAAGCAGAGCCAGAGGCAGAGTAAGCTCAGGGCATTCATTGACCGCTTATACAACATCTCTTCTCATTCTGTCTAGGGTTTCATTTCTCCGAACCGTAGTCCGTCTTCTGTTTATCATGATACCAACTATTTCTCCAATGGAGACACAAACACATGGTAACGTTAATTGCAACAAATGATGTCAATCGAAATGTCACTCTCCTAGTCTCCTTCATGCTTCACCCCACAACCGTCGTCGCACCCGATGTCCAAAACTTGGCGTCGATTGGTCGCTGCACCGCCATCCTTGCCAGCTGTGCTGTTATCCGCTCTTTCAGCCACTTCAATCAGCGCTTGCGGGAAGACATGGCAAGGCTTGGGCTTACGTAGGTGGGCGGTTTGTCCAAGGAGAGCCTGAGGAGAGTTCAAGTTTCAGCATGTCAGCAGTAATTGAACGACGGTAACAACTTCTCGTGACACTTCGTGCATCTTTGCTGCAGAAATCAGATTGTTCTTATAGCAATGTAGGTAAACATGTCTCGATTCTCTTTGTACAGTAGATGTTTGTCTTTGTCTTGAATGCAGCTCAGCCCAGCTCCAGTGCTGGTTAGCGGGTTAGCTAATAAGTTCCCACCTGTGATCCTGCATCATCAGCAAAGTACGTATCAGCATCAGCCGTCATCATGGGCATGCATTGGCATGGGTATTGGTGAGATTCGTCGTCGATGGACTCAAAAGCAACGTACATACAGACACTACCACTCCAAGTAGCTGGCAATACCAGCAATTCTACACCCAAAACTTAACACAACACTCACTCACAGCCCTAACATCTGTAAAACAAAGAACAAGACATGGACCCTCAATCTCTTCTCTTCTAATGTCCTATCCCCTTTCAGGTATAGTCAATTGTGGCTCAAGCCTCAAGGCCTCTCTCTCAGCCCCGTCTAGAAAGGATCCGTCTCCTCATCTCCCCTTTTTTTAGCACAAGCAACGCTCTAAAGATCCCCATAATAATAATAAGAGCCTGTAACATGGACTTGTTGCTGCCAGCTTTGCCAGTGGCCAGTAAGGTAAGCACTGCCAGCCAGCCCAAAGGCCGCCTCATATCCCCTGCCTCTCTCACTGCCTCTGCCTCTTATTTTTTTTACTCCATTTCCAAGGTCCCTCCCTCACCCAGAGAAACCAAGGTTCAGCCCAAAAAGAAACGGACGGATAATCCCTTCCATTTCCCATCCCATTCGCTTCGTTTCGCTTGCTCCCTCTCCTTGTTTCTTCCTCTTTTTTCCTTCTCTATCATTCCCCATCAAAACCACCAAACAAACCTACCCTCCCCCAAATTCATCCTCTCTCCCCTTTTTGGATTGAGCGTGTCTTGGTTTCAGGCGCCCAATTCGTATTCGACAACAGAAATTACAGAGTTTGCTGGGCATCCTCTCGATCGAAACCTAATCTCCAAAAAATAACCGAAAAACCGTTGAACCCGTTCATCATGCGCTTCTCAACCGCCATTCTCTTCGCTGGCAACGCCCTTGCCGCTGTCCAGCAAGAGTGTCTCGCAAACCACCACGAGGACCTCGCTGCCTTTGCTGACTGTGCCAACAAGGGCGCTCTCTCCTACTGCCTCGCCAACCTCAAGGAGACCGACGAGGCTGCCCTCAAGGCCTGCTACACCTCTGCCGGCTGCTCCTCCGACGCCGCCGCCAAGGAGGCTCACTACACCTTCGAGCGATGCTCCGAGATCGCCAAAGCCGGCGAGCTCAAGAAGCGCTTCGAAGCCGCTCCCATGCCCGCCATCATCCCCCGCGTCGAAGCCGCCGCTGCCATTACCGACGGCCCCAAGGCCACTGGTGAGCTCAAGAAGCGTGCCGCCGATACCTCGAGAGGAACCGACTGCTACACCACCTTCAAGAAGAGTACCGAGCAGTGCGATCTCGAGACCGTCTCGGATAAGACCAAGACCGCCACTTGCTACAGCACTGAGATCAGCACCAGCTCGTGCCGCGACGAGGTCATCTGCACAACCGATTCTTCCGCCGATGATATTTGCATGACCAAGAAGGAGATGGACACCGCTGGTGTCATCATCGCCATCGTCTTCGCTGCTTCAGCCGCTCTTATGCTCGGCTACCTCACCTTCATGTGCTGCCGCGACCGCAAAGAGCAGAAGCGTCTCGTCGCCAAGTCTGAGGCCGTCGCCCTGGCCCGTGCCGCCACAAAGAAGCAGCGCGCTGCTCAGCGCCAGCCCCTCATCCGTAACGCCTCGGGCCAATCCGCCCCCGGCGCCGGCAACCCCTTCCAGGACCGAATCTAGGCGAATCGGTCTCTTCGAGGGAGGGCTACGGGAACGAGGCAGCTTCACCGAGTCTCCGAAGAGTATTCGTTTCAGAATTGAGCTCTTCGGCTCGCCATGGAGCTGCCTCTTTCCAAGCACTCGCCATCTCTTTATAATGCCTGTGTGAATGCCAGCGCAGGGGAAATATCCAAGGCTTGGAAATCTTCAAGGCCGAGGATGAAGTGTTTTTCGATACCTTGATATCGGGCCCGGAGGGGAACAAACCTTATATGACATGTTTGAGTATTTCGGAGCAATGGGAAAGGATAAAGTCTGCAACTTTGGTGTGCGAATGTATCTATTCATCTACCTTATGAAATGGTGACGGTCACAGCTAGACGTTGAATTAAAGTATTACGTGTGCTTCCATCTGGCCTCTCACATGTTGTTCATCTCGTAGCTTTCCACAAAAATGGTCACACGCGGCACATACTCGCACTCGCACCTGTTGAGGTGAGAGTTGTGATGGCTGAAAGTTTATGGCAAGAGAAACGGCCAGGTTTGGCTGGTACTTCGAGGCTAATTTCTGTGAGCTGTGTTGGTCAATCATGGTCACGAACATTATTCACATTCACAGGCCAACTACACGCATTGTAAGGAACCAGTCAAGGCTGATGGTGCGTATGATCCGCTGCTTGAATAATACTCTTTCATTGAGCTCAGCGCTTTTTTTACGCTGTAGATTTCCTCATCGCTTCCTTCCAACTGCAACATTGGGCAGCAAATCGCACCTGGGTATCCATGCAACATCTTCCTCTCGACTATTGATGATATCTGAATATACCTTCACCCGAAGAAAATGAGCTAATGTGTTGGATTTAGCCGTCTTCTGTTGATGAAAAATGCCAGAATTCCATGCACTCCGCTGGTGCTGTCTCGGTAGGCCAGTCAGCAATATTGGAACTCACCCTGAATCGTTGGTTTGTGATCCATTGACTGAAGGATCGAAACGATCAATGTCAGATACGTTCGACGAACCCCTCAGGTGTAAAGACGACCTCCCTCTTTTGTGACCTCCTAGCAAGGTGATAGGCTGGTTACAACTTGCAGAAGGTTCAGGACCCAGAGGTGTGCTATCTCGCACCAGATCTCTGACTGACAAGGAATTCCGGCTAGTTTGTCGGCCCGCCTTACACTGCTGAGACTTTTCCTATATTCCCCCTCGCAGAGTTGCTTGACCAGCCACCGAGCTACCAATCTCACCTGGAGCGCCGACTGCTCGATAAAATCCATCATTTAGATCGGGTTCCCATCGGACGGCGTGGCTAAAACCTCCACTATTCTGTCGGATAACTAGCGTACCGCCTCCGTTGTTGGGGTTTCCTTCGGTGTCGCAAAGGTTGATGAGAATAGCTTCTGAGATACTGTCGCCTGACAGTGCCTCAATTCTTGACTTCAGAATTGAGAGGTCGATGTAACCTTCTTGGTCACCCGAGCCAGCGAGTTCCTGGCATGCCTGGCAGAGCATTGCGCGAAGTTGGGGGAAGCTAGGGTGTGACGCGGTCCGAAGAGAGTTGATTGCAGGAACAGGAGACATGCCAAAGCCAGGAGGTGCACTTGGTGCGCCCCAGACAGGATTATTGAGCCCTGGAGGAGGCAAAGGATGTCCACCGACACCAGGAGGGCCCCACGGATTGGGGGCCAGCGGAAACGCTGAAGCCAAGAAGGGACTCGTGGTATAATCAGGCCTCGGTCCAGGTGGTTGGTTTCGCACCCCCATAATTCCTTCGACTTCGAGCGGCTCGTCATCTTCCAACAGAGCCCGACTACCCAGATGTGCAGTTTCATCTTCCTTGTCGTCAGATGAGCGGCCAAGATTTATGCTTCCAGGACGCCCAATGGGAGCAGGCCGACCAATGGGTTGTGCTGGGGTTGGTGGCGCGTCAAATTGGAATGAACTTTGGCGATGATGCGTTGATGGGGGCATGTCCGTCGGTATCGGGAATCCATTCATGTCAAATTGATCGAGTCCTGGCTGTGAGAACCCTGGTGGTATCGGTAAGGGAAATCCACGTCCAGCTGGCCCATTCATACCAGGAGGAGGCATCATTGCACCAGGGCCATGTCTAAACGCTGAAAAGCCATCCTGTGACATGCGATTGGGGAAGCCTGGTGGTGCCGGGTGGTGGTGCAATCCTGGGGGCGGATGCATTCCCATAGGAGGTATCTGGAAAGGAGATTGTCCTGGTAGTCTCGGTTGTCCATTTGTTGGAGATACCGAGTGAGAATGCTGAGTGCTTGCGCTTCCGTGGCGTTGGCCAATTAGACCAGGGCTCATGATGGGTGTCATGGAATGAGGTGAAGGGTTTTGACTTGTAGACGAAGCTGTAGCGGATTGCGCTCCACTGTCTTGCTGCGAGAGGGTCCGAGGTCTTATGGGAGTCGGTGCTTTGGACATTACAGGAGTGGCGACTGGAATCTTTGGCGAGGCGTAACTTGCAGGATTCGACGGTTGTTGTGGAAGAGCTGCAGGGATCGGTACCGGATGCTGGGAACCACGCTTCGGGATTTGGATTGGTTGTGATGATTGACTTGCCGCTTTCTGGGCAGCTGCCTTCTCCTCCTTCAACTTCTCCTTAGCTTCTCGGGCTGCTTGGGCATCTTTCTGAGCTTTTGCAGCACGAGCTTCTTTGTCCCGCTTGTCGCGCTCTTGCTTGTCCTTCCGCTCCTGCGCCTCGCGCTCTTTCTCCTCCTTTTCTTTCTGTCGCTGTTCTTCCCTTAGCTTCTTCTCCTTTTCCTTGGCCTCGCGGGCCTTGCGGTCTTGTTCGGATCGCTCCTGAGCTCGGCGTTGCCTCTCTGCCTCCTTGCGTAGGCGAGCTTCTTCGTCGGCCTTCTTCTGCGCCTCCTTTAGCTTTCGTTTCTCTTCGGCCCTGGCTTTTTGTTCAGCAACCCGTTGCTTCTCAGCTTCTAGCCGAGCAGCGTCTGCAGCAGCCTTCTCCGCCTCTTTACGCGCTTTCTCCTCGGCCAGTGCTTGCTTCTTCTGTGCAGCCCTGTCCTTCTTCTTCTGTGCGTCTTTGGCCTTCTTAGCTTTCCTCAATTCGGATTCTCGATCTTCGGCCTCGAGTTCTTCTAGCAGCCTCTGCTGACGCTCCTTGGCGACTTTTTCCTTATACGCCGAGAGAACCCTTTGTTCAAACATTCGGGCGGCGAATATCTGGAACATGCGTCGGCCTTCCTCCATTCGTTGCTCCTCCGTCATTTGGTCCTGGCAGCAACACTCAGTATGGGACTGGGATGGTATCACAGAGGGGTTTGAGTATACCTCTTCCTCCTCATACTCCTCATCCTGACTATCATCAAAGTCATCTTCCTCGTCCTCTTCGTCGTATTCGTCTTCTTCAGGAGGAGGATGATTATGTGGATTGGAGTATGAGCCATTAGGGTGACCGTAGCCCCTTGAGAAGTGTTCGCGGGCGTCTTCTTCCCTTGCCATCCTACGTTCGGCAAGCTGTTCCATCATTTCGATAAACCGCTTGCCGTCGTTTTTCAGGAGGTCATCCGCCACGGTGAGAATACCACCTAAGTCCATGTTACCATATCTGCGGAGAAGTGAATCAAGAAGCTGCGTACCCTTGACTTGGAGGCTATTGCCAAACGTCAAGAAATCGGCGACGTCCCGTTCATGTGAGTTTTGATATTCTTCGGGAGGTTCGTCGTCGCTGTAGTCATCGTCCTCCACTTCGTCTTCGCTGTAAACCTCCTCCAGCTCGTCCTCGTCTTCGTCGTCTCCCACATGTTCGACTATTCGACCGCGCGATGGCGGGCGGTTGGCATAACTTGATGGCAGACCCCGGGGCGGTCTTAGAGCGAAATCTCGAGCTGATGGTAGCATTGGTGGTCCCTCGCCTTGGTTTGCGAATTGTTCGAGCTCCAAATAGTAGGCATCGTAGAGGCCTTCCAGTTCTTCCTCAATGGCATTACGCTTCCGTCCGCACACAGTGCAGCTGCATGTATGCTTCTGTTGCTCCTTCATCTTCTTCAGAACAGCATCCTTCTCGACTTTGACCAAGGATTTCCGCTCATCTTCACCCAACCCAAGCCAGAACGCTTTTATACGTTCGCGCTCTTCTTGATTGCTATTGCTCCATATCTTATCGCGTGACATTCCAGGGCCTTGCGACGAGTGCGATTGGGGCTCAGATTCAAGAGTTTCGGTTACAGGTGATGTAGGATCGGCATTCCCCCCCTTCTTCTTTTTCTTCTTGTTCTTCTTCGATTTTGAATCCGAAGGGGGGTGCCCGTTTGTAGTTGGGCCTGTTGATTCGCTCGCCAGGATATACTCATGCTCGTCGTCGCTTTCGACCTCTTCGTGATCAGCAGGACCACGGCCTGAGGTAGACCCTGTGCGTGCACCACCACCCGCGACATTGTTGGTATGTCCATTCGCAGCTTGCTGTGCGGCTTTCAAAGCAGCCTTCTGTCTACGCTTCTGCTTCTTGCGGTTGACTGTTGGAGCAGGGTCATTGTCGGGGTTGGAAGCCTCTAGTGGGGGGGCACTGGCTTTAGCAGTTGTGGGGGTCGAAGGCAAGGAAGACTCAGAGGTAGCGCCCTTAGGTACGGTGATAAACTTGGAGCCATCCTTGTTGGTATATTTTGCCGTATTTCGTGGTGATACCGGAGTTTGGGCGGCCGGTCGTTGGTTGTTGGCCGGCATCGTAGGTTACGGGAGCAAAGCAGTCGAGGGCATGAAGATGCTGTGCGCGACACGTGTCTGTCGATGGGAGGACGGTGTATGAGGAATATGGTTCTGTAATACGCGAGAGCGTGTCAGCTTGGAAGCGGAGGGTATCGCGCGTGTCAAAACGGTGAAGTCGTGGTCGTTAGGCGGCTGCGGGCACGTTGCAAGTGGAGGGTCTCTGGGGGCGGCTCAAAATGAGGCACTCACAGTCGGAGAGCGAGCGGCCAAGGTCAGGGTTAGGTCAGCGATGACGCCTGCGGGGAAGGAGCCCAATGGATTGATTATTATTGCTGTTGTTATAAAATCGTAAGCGCAGTCGGAGGGTTTTATAGATACTTCGGATTGAAGATAAAAGAGTGCGGAAATGTCGTAACGTTCTTTGTCTGGTGTTGTTTGATGCTTCGAGGCTCAAGGCTCAAACACGATGGATGGGACGGTAGAAGTCACTCTTTGGTGGAGTTGCATAGCACCTGTACTTTCTCATGCAGCCGAACCTGCCTAGCGACACTGTGATGTGGTCAGGCACGCAGCTGATTGACGGGATATGCCCCGCTATTCCCCTAGCCTGAGGTGGTGTAGCCTGGTGTGATCTCGCACGTGATGTTAAGATCTGGCGATTTGGTTTGTGCCTTGCTGAGGGTGGGGTTACAAACAGCAACCTTGATGTCAACGTCACTCGTCTCGGGGCTACCCTGAACCTGGGATGAAGCAACAGAGACAATCAATTCGTTGTTTGGCAATAATCCAAGACCCAATTCGTCTATTGTTTATTTCTTGACTGAAGGCTGCATCATTATCATCTTTTGTCTGTCACTCAATTGTGCGTCAAAGGCTTCCAATATGCATGGCGAAGCAATCGCGAAGTGCATTCCATGAACATCACTTTAGTCTCGTGACTCAAGGTCCTCTAGGACCTGGCCTTTGCTTCTCTAAAAGTCCTAACTTCGATCAAACAATCAATATTTCAATATTATGACAGGACTGTAACAGGGACCGGTGCATGTTGGACAAACAGACTACGGCTTGGTTATTAACGGTGGGAAAACACCCGTTCCGTCTTCGCGAGACGATCAATACTCTATACACACAATATCACCGGGGAGCAACCAAGGCAGATCACCGACAGAAGTATCAAGCCCGAATTGAGATCTTCACATCTCATACCGATGTGCAGAACAAATTTGACCACCAAACTCGTCATCCACAGGCACCACGATGGTTGCCGACGCCGTGCAACATTCAACATGGCCAGCACAATCGCGCAAGAGCCACATGAAAGCCTCATAGACTCGACTCTATCCTTCATCTCAGCAGCTGGATGAGACCATGTGGAACAAAACTGCGACATACATCTCGGCGCGCAAACCCATGTGTGTGTGACAGGATACCAAATTGAGACGATGCCGTGATGCCCCTTGTCTATGCATGTTGCAAACGACGGAGGATAGCATCGACGGGAGAGGACGACGCAACATGTTTCGGCTATTTGTCCATACATAGACGAAGGATTCTCAATTGCTGAAATCTGCCCGTACAAACGCCGCTTGGAGTACAACTCACATTGAATCAGAGGTGATCGGAAGGGTAAACGGATGCGATCTCTGCCCACCAGACGAGGAGAATATGCAGGTAAGACTCAAGCAGCCATCACGACGCTGACAGCCATGCATGCATTATTGGGATGAAGGATCGTGGCATCAGTTGCAAACACCATCGCAGCCTTGTAGGGCAGTGAGTTCATCGCCTACTGTGACATTGGCCACGAGGCATCGTTGTTGCATTCGACGTAAGCAGGCAAAGACAGTGAGACGGGCCAACTAGCTCATCGGGTATGCCCGTATGTACAGTATGCTGTCATGAAGGATCCACGCAGGTGAGAATTGAAGTTTTTCTGCACTAACGTCAGAAGAAAATGACCTTGAAGGGACGTTCGCAGACATACGAACGTTAGCAATGCGGATCGCCGGTGCAACTCACAAACACGCAGATCCTTGTCACGGAATTCATATTATCATGTTATTTGCGTGAGGGAGCCAAGACGATGGAGCGCATTAACGGGATCATCCGCAAAATGGTCGAGTTGATCTCATCCAATGCCCTCAAGCAACATGGCATGAAGTCTTGAGACACGAGCTAGGGTTCAGTTGCTATTTCTATTTCTAGGGGACTTTTCCATCATCGCTGCACAACAGGCAATAAGCGTCAGTGCTAAAGCAGTAGTTCGTCCTGCCCCTTGGTTTCCAGGGCTCCAGGGCTGGTCTGGTTCCTGTTTTTAGCTTACCGGCTGGCGGGTGTGGGTTAGTCTGCACAGCCTCAAATGGCGGCGGCCATGCATTTTTGCATCCTGGCAAAGAGATTGGTTGGCATAGCGAGCATCTCAGAGCCCAAATGTTTAATCCTCCGAGTAAAGACAAGGGCACTTTTGATGTGGATCTGTTGATATGCTTGTCTAGATCTGAATTCTGTCGTTACTGTCGTATTGAAGGACACCTTGGCCCTGTCGCCTATGGAAGCTATCGATGCAGAAACAAAACACAGACAGTTAAGTTAATTCGTTGAACGAGATATGAGCATTGAAGATGATAGAATGGTCCGTGAGTTTTGTTTGGCTTGGCTCGGCGGAGTTGAGTTGAGGTGAGAGGCTCCATGACGACGAAACTCTCCACCGACTTCTGTTTACCTAATTGAATCTCTGGTGACGATTTATGACGGTTGCCGAAGCGGAATGGCACTGCAATTTTGTTTGCAACCGGCCGTTAGAAATACCTTACTCCGTTCTTATTCAGATTCTTCCCATTGAGCTGGTACAGGGCGGAGAATGTCAGAATTAACCGAGCTGGCTTCAATCATATTACTTGTTTTGGATATACTGTTGTGGATGCTCCGCCACAGCACAGGGGGCTTGCTGTTTGCTGCAAGTCCATCAATGATGATCAACTCATGATGGGCTATGCCGCTATGCTAATCAGATGCTGCTGATGACAAAACCTCCAATTGAAGTCCCTCAGTGACTTTTCCTACCGCTACGTAGTCAGAATGTCAGAAGATGCCGTTGTAACGATCCATTCTCCGGCACATCTCGTGTACCTTAATCCATGTCGATCAACAACCACAGACTTGCCGTAGCATGCAACAAGAAGCAACTCATGCTGTCGAAGTCCACTCAGGCTGACCAGCTGTCACAGAACCTGCCCGTACTAGAGACTTTCAGGGCTGTCGTCCTCCACTAGACCTCACCTCATCCTCAGCTAAAAAAGGTCCCCCCGGACCTGTTTTCTACGTCGAAGCTCCACATGGTCTATCCGTTCAGGGGAGCACCTCAGTACAGTGAGTACAGTGCAGTGTAGTCAACGAGTCTGTCTGTCCATCCGGGCATGGAAACGTGGGCTCTCCACCATCACCGATGCCACCACCGTCGCCGTCGTAAACAAGCCCGGCTGTTCCAACAATAGAAAAGAGGCTGCCTCTCTAGCTTTAGATCTACCGCGTACAGTATAACTAAACGTTAGGTTCTTGGGGATATCTTTAATTGGTATTAGATTATCGATCTATTCATTCCTTAACCCCTTGAATGACTCGTTTCATCTTTTCTACTCTACACAATCTTTAGAACCAAACTTGATGCACATCGGCCCAGTCCAGTCCGCCTCAGCTCCATTTTAGACTGAGGCTAACTAACTAAAGAAACAGGTCGGTCTGACAAAAAAAGAACAGCACCACCTCACCACAGTCCTTCACTGTCCTATCATCTCGGTCAATCAAATCATCAGTCCTGCCCGTCAGTCTTGGTCTCGTATTCCCAACCCGTTAAACATCATTCTTTCATCTTCTTTCTTGTTTCTCTACTATTCCATTCTTTGAAGAACTTGTTCATCCAACCAGCCGCTTGGCACTCGCTCCGTCCTAGACATTACTCTCACCTGCACAAACTCAGGACTGCGCTGCACTGCATTAGTACCCTGGCAGCTGAACTGTATACTAGCACCGTATTTACGTACTGCCTGCACCTACACCTACGCCTACGCCTGTCCTGACCTGGCTGGTTCCATTTGGCCCTGTCCTCCTCGCTCCACGTCCGCGCGCTCATTCAGGTCCGGACGTCCCTTGTTACTTTACTCACCCATCCAACGATTCTCTTACCAAAAAGTCCGTTGGCACAAAAAAAATAAGGGGTCCTATTCCAGATCTCGACGACATTTCTCTGACCGAACCGACCTTACTCTCCAATTAATCATCATCACATTCATATCACTCAATCCAGCCCTATCCAATCCCTTTCGGCCTAGCTTAGCTTGTTCCTGTTGTTATCACCGCGACGACGCCCTCTTGAACGCTGTAGCTCGTTGCTCTTCCACCCATAATCAATCGACGGCAACGATAAACCGACGCATCACCCAGATCTGGGGCCCGTTACAGACTCCAGATCCGATTCCCTCCTACGATTAGTCTCGAAACGTCATCATCACGCAGCCTCGAGACCATATAACTCAGTCATCATGAGCGCAAATCCTAGCAACGTTATCCGCAGGTACGACTTCATCGCGCTCCCAAGCTCCGCTCCCCATCAGGCCCAAAACGATACTCCTCCCTGCCACACCAATCATGACATGCTCAAGATATTTGAAGATCAATCAGACCACTAACGACGTGCCGTAGGAAGTTGGTCATTATCGGTGATGGTGCCTGCGGCAAGACCAGTTTGCTGAGCGTATTTACGCTAGGTTACTTTCCTACAGTCAGTCCTCCAAATCTACATATCGCCATCAAAACTTGCTAACTTGTTTGCAGCATTATGTGAGCCTCGACCGCAACCCCTTGCGACGACGATTATTGACTTTGTATTATATAGATCCCCACCGTCTTTGAGAACTATGTGACAGATTGTAGAGTAGACGGCAAGTCCGTCCAGCTTGCTCTATGGGATACCGCTGGCCAAGAAGACTACGAACGATTACGACCGCTCGCCTACTCAAAAGCCCATGTCATCTTGATAGGATTTTCCGTCGACACACCAGATTCCCTTGACAATGTTAAGCACAAGGTACGGCCCCCTCGGAATGCGGTATGCGCTTAGTGATGAACCCTGGAAAGCTGACGTGTTTCTCGTGTAGTGGATTGAGGAAGCCACCCGCCTGTGCACCGGCGTTCCCATTATTCTCGTTGGTCTTAAGAAAGATCTTCGAGAAGACCCCGTCGCGATCGAGGAAATGCGCAAGAAGTCGATGCGTTTTGTGTCTGAACATGATGGAGAGGCAATCGCTCGGGAAATTGGCGCAAAGCGATATCTTGAATGCTCCAGCTTGAGCGGCGAAGGCGTCGACGACGTATTTGAGGCTGCCACTCGTGCTGCTCTGTTGACCTTTGAGAAGGGCGAGGGCGGCGGTTGCTGCGTTGTGCTGTAAAACCGTCAGCCATGCGCCTCCGAACGAACCACCATCCACGCCACTTGGATGTACTCACACACAATACCAGGGACAACATGCAGCTGTTCCTAGGTTTTATTTTAAGCGATCGATCACCACTTCGCCTCGGCCGCAATATCAACATATGTTCAGACAACTGGAGACGAGTGTAGATTTTTGGATCATCAGGGAATCAATTTAGGATATAGAGGATTTATTGCTCGGCGCCTCAGGAGGACAACTTCCTTTCTTATACTCTACACTCGCTCACTCTCAAAACTCACCATCACGGAATTGGAGCTAAAGGCAGCATCACATTCCGGCGCTTCGGCCGACCCGGCCCTATTTACTATCTATTTATCCCACGGCCGATTTTCTCTCGAATGCCGACATCCTCACTATCACGTTTCCTTTCTGGCGTTGTTCTTCAGCAGACAATCAACATGTAGAGACTCGCTCATCGAGTCTTCTCTGACACAAACAAGTGACTACCATCTAGCCATACGCACCCTCATTTTCATTACGATCGAACTGCATTTTGGGTCTGTATCGAATACTGGCCATATCATCTCACCTGTCACTCGTAATATCTGAGCGGAATCGCAGAAACACCTTTCATGTACTTGGCATCCTGAGGAGAGACAAAAATCGGAGAGGAGCAAGGGTGCATGGGCAGAAAGAAGGACACTTGCATGATTTGGTTCGAGCGGGTTAAGATATGCATATTCACTCTCTGTATTAATAATCGAATAGCGGCGTAGAACTGGCTTTGTCGAGCGTTGGAAAGATGAGAGTGAATCAATGGCATGGATTAAGATGACGGGAGATTGGTGCTGTCGTTTACGGATCTGATACTTAATGAGAGTGATGATCTTTGCATCTAATGTGGTTCATATATAACTAGTTATCTTTCACGACGTCTTTTAAAGGATTGAGTGGCCTCAAGTGGTATCTTGCCTTCCCTTGGATGGGCTTAATAAGGATCGTAAACATTGGCTTTCTAATTACTATCATCCGAAAGCTGCCTTATCATACATACAGTACACGTTCTATTATAAACAATTTTTTCCCCGGTCGAAACAGTAAACAAAGCTTTAATCGTTGTTCCTCTTCCACTCGTGGTTCCAAGCGTTCTTAGCTGGGTGGTCTGTTTGGTAACGAGCATACTCAATGGGAATTGCGTCAAGACCCCAAACACCCTTCTTTTCCATAGCAACACGGTACAGGTAGCCCTCGTCTCGGTTTCCTGGGCCAACTGTTTTGCGCAGCTCTTCACAAGCATTGTACATGCCGCTGAAGATGCGGGAGCGTTCCTGCTCAGTTGCTAGGTGCTGCTGTCGACGGAAGAGTTGCCAAGCGCGGTGAATGGTCCAGTGGCGGAGGTATCGAAGACGGGCCATTCGTAGAGGAGGGGGAGCTGGAGAGAACATATTTTGGCGGAGCGTGCGGATGCGGTAGAAGTTTTCGGATTTAGGAGCTGCGTGCTTTCGGCGGGGAGGGACCTTGCCGGCATTGGGGTTCTTCGGCGCGGCCTTGGGAGGTGTGCGAGCAAGCATATTCGCTGTGGTAGAGAAAAGACGGGTTGTTTGCGTCGTAGAAGCAAGCTGGCGGGTAAAAAGCCCGCGGAGAGAGAATATTGAAGACATCGTAAGGTTTGGCAGTGCGAAGCAGGCGGGGGAAGTCTCAAGTTGTTGACCAAGACATAAATATTCAGGACAATCGTATTGCAACAATAATACAATCAACTAAAATCGAAGGGAATTGGCGGTAATGATCGTTCGGCGGTCGATTCGTCTTAATTCTCTGTAGAGAAAGAGAAAGGCTCAACGAACGGTTGTGCCAAGACTTGTCTGCATTGACTGGCTTGTTCTCGGGCCTGACGCAGTTTTTCCTGAATCAAATGATCGTATGGTTCGAGTGCGTCTCGGCAATCGCTCAACCGGGGCAAGTTATACTCAACACTTGGGTTGATACAGTCGTATTGGAAAGTTTGCTCATTGTAGAGGCTCCAGATGTCCTGCACGAGGAAATTGTTAGCTTGATTCGGCTCGGGTAAATATTTGACCGCGTCCAGCTCAAACCCAAACCAACTTCGACTCGACTTCAAAGGCTTGTCATAAGACGATGATGCCTCGAGTTCCTGGAAACCATTGCTCGAATTCAGGCTCAAGTTGAATTCACAATATGAGTAGTGCTGGAATGGACAGTGCTGGAAGGTTGGAGACTTACCGATTGCCCCTGATTTTCGTAGATAAAGAGTTCTCGACGATTTCCAGTATGGAAATGCCCCCACGCCATTGATTCCAGTTGAGTGTTCCAATGGCCTGCAAGATCTTGCAGTGACATACCGGTGGAAATTGTGAGAAGGTTCTCTAGGTCTGACGACTGAACACCTTCGTAGACTTGAGGCACATCTTTGAGTCGAAGTATAAGCCACGCAAGCTCTTGGGTCGCTGCATGTTTCCAAATGCAGTATTTGGTGTCTTGGGACGGAAACGTAAAATTGCTCCATTGGGAAATAGATGTCCAATCCTCTAGGATGGCTCTGAAAGTATCGGGACCTATCACCGCTCTTGAGCGTAGGAATTCGTGTCTCGGGTAGTTGGCTTTGTGAGCTCTGCCGAAGTAGAGCTGCATCAAGCTGATAAACAATTCCGACGCTGGCTTCCAGAGGGCTATGAGGCGTAGCTTGTGCTCAAAGGAGCTTCGAGGTACTTGGCCTTCATATGTGAAGTTCATGACGCTCGGCATGATGTTCAGTTCTTCAGTGAACGGCAAAGAATTCGAGTATCGGAAAATAAAGGTTCCAGGGGAGTATCCGAGAAACCACCTCCCACAACGCATGAACAGAAACTGAATGACTCGGAAGCTTTCAAGGCGATCTCCTATCGTGACTTGCACCTGCCTCGCTATTTGCACCGGTTGATTGTAGATGGGCGTGCTTAGAACGTCCCTCGGATCAACAATTCGGTGTTCCTTCTCAGCTCGCAGTATATACATGAGCTTTTGCCAGGCTATATTATGAAGCTGGTTAAAGTTTTCCATGACAGTGTTGTGAACCTCTTCCGGCAAGCTGGCGGCTGGTATCTCATCTGTGATAAGCAGATCATAGGATGCCTGGTAAAACTCTTGATCGGCCACACTCTTAGCCACCTTTGCTTTGAGGTGATCCTCGATGAACCTATATCGTTGCTCTTCGGACTGTGGTGTCTTCATGCGCCAAATGATGAAACCGTGAGCGTGAAGAAACTCCCTAGGGGTAAACGGTATCTGGAAGCTGAGGCAGGGACCACAAGCGTCCGGATTTTGAGCACGCTGGGGACGACCACTTCCCCGCGGGTGGCCACAGCCGGCCCTTCGGGGTCCCCGACGCCCTAACATCTAGAAACAATGTTGGAGAGACAACAATAGAAGCTCTGGGTATACATACGGGTTTGGACTGTAAGAATATCCGGTTAGAATACCCAAAAAGGTAGGTCTGATGGAAGGGGGCGAGAATGGTAAGATGCAGATGAGAAAGGAGAAATGTAAAGAGAAAGGCGATGCGTTGGGAAAATCAAAACGGTGAGGAAGAAAGAGCAGGGTGCTTTTTTCATGCTTTTTGGATAAGGTAGACTCACTTTTGACTTTTGTGTTCGCAGAGAAACTTCTGAATATGAAACTTAGGTAGGTAAGTTGGGTTGCAACCTTCAGGGAAAAAAGAAGACTTCTGAGTCCTGACTTCTAGGACAAGTGGGAAAGACCTAAAACCATCTAGTAGAAACCTGTAACGGCCAGTATAGGCTCGGTAGGCCTTAAGACTGCCCACCTAATCCTTTTGGCACCTTTCTTCACTGTCAGAGGTGATGTTACCCCCTGAAGGCCACCATCATTACTAAACCAAATGGGTGATAAAATAAAAAGCAGTACTGATTGGCTTCTCGACTTGATCATTAGAAGAAGTCAAGTTTTGAAGCATCGCTGAGACTGGAGCTCACTTGAGAAGCAGTAGTCGTCGAATAGAATATGGCCCTGAACCAAAGACTAAGGTGCATCCTCCATAAGAACCCCCTTGAAAACCGAAAGAATCCCTTGACCGCTTTGACAGTGGACACCTGCCCAGAGAATTTAGAAGCAATAGAAAATACTACATATATGTGGTAGAATTAAACGCTGAAAGGTTTGTAGTGGCGTAGATTAAGAAGCGGAACTGGAAGTATACCGTTGACAAAAACCTTGACTCAAAAATTGCTATAGTAGTCGGTAGGTAAGGACTTAGTTTTGTGACACCTCAGTGGCCCAAAAGGCGATTATTTGAAAAAAGAAGAGTTGAAGATAGGACTGAAATAAAATAACAGGATAAGTGTACAGTGATCTCTTTTGTGGTGGCAGTATTAATGGACCTTGCGAGAAAAGGGGCACCGATGACCTCCGATATCGTGAACCTAAGGCCTAAGCTATACAATAAGAAAGTGTAACGGATACAAGTTTTACGCTAGTTAACTTAGATATGGGAGAGACAAATAGCTTTCGTTTTTGAAAGTAAATTCATGGATGTCAAGTCATATATTCGTCGTAAATCGATCAAGTTCTGATATCTTGCCCACAGATTCACTGACACTGCCATCCGTCTCACCTGACTTTCACACGGACTAGCAGTCCCAACTTGTTCACGGAGTTCATCAGCGTAAATCTGATAATTCTTCTGCAAGCTTCTGCTGTTTCACTTTCACCACAAACAAACTTTCCCTTACGCACCAACAAACTCATCACACACCTCCCTTCACCATCACCACATCCCTCTTCGCACTTATAAAAGTGCCTTACAAGGTATTTGGCAAACAAATTTCTCGGATACAAGCAGTCACTTATCGCAAAGAACTAGATAAACGAAATGGACAGTCCTTACGCCTCCAGCACCAACCTGTCTTCGGACTCTGAGCCTGATAATGCCCCTCAGGCTAATGATTATCGGATCCGACGTCGAGCCCAGGAACGTTTAAGGGGGCCTGGCTCTTCCGAAAATAGTCCCAACCCAGCACCTGAGGACCTAGAGGATGTCCCTCTTGGGGATGACAACTCTGACCAGGGAGAGCATGAGGAAGGGTACGACATCCTCGACGCGGCGCTAGTTCGAGGGGCGATGCATCGAGATCGCTCCATGAACGAACTCGCCCCTGACGAAGACTCCGATGAAGAGCCCTCCTGCGAGGAGCTCCAGTTTGACGACGCTGGAGTGGTTGGGTACTTTAGCGCTGCGATGTTCAGCGAGACTGAAGAGGTGCATAGCCAGAGGTATGATTTGTGATTGCTTTAAGCTCTTATCTCTCGGAGTCGTCTATGTTTAAGAACCTAGAAAGCTAACTCATAATAGCACCTCTCAGATTAGCCAGAACCCTTCTGGCACAGACGCCCCTCAGGGGGTTCTTGCTGCAACCGCACAGATTGCGCAGAACAACCTCGCTAGGTCATACGACAACCTTGCCGGCGGGCTTACCTACACTGCCCAGTGTGCCCAAGATGCCATGGCGACCACTGCTCAGGCAGGGGGCCATCTAGCCGAAGGGGCCTGGCGTGCTGGCAATGGTGTCGCGATCTGGGCTCAAGAACGTTGGCCCAACATGCCTCGTGTGATCAACCGTAGGGTGTTGGGTTCTCTGGCTGAGATTGTGATGGAGGGTGTTCAAGCCTTGCCACCTTCGGACTCCATCATTCGCCCACAAGGACGGCGATGAATTAGGGGGCCAAGGTAGGCTATGGTTTTCTGCCGCTACAAGTGACGGATTGGGTGCAGGTATTTGGCTCTGGAAGCCAGTGGGCGTGGGGATTATAGGAGAAAAGTCTTTTGCTATTTTTGTGTTTTTCTTTTGCGGATGATACCATTATATTAAGACAAAGAGAGCAATCAGCATGGCACTCAGAAAATGAAGCATGGAATTTGCAGGCGAAAAATTAAATCAGGATCCATTATTAATGAAGGGACAAGAGGAAGCATTCGGGATCACGCACCAAGAACTGGCGTACCTAGAACAAAACTGCTTTGTAATGCAAAATACCATTGTGTCGAAACAAACTATATTAAACTCCAAGCCGCATGCCGTAATCCTTTACCCATTTTGAACCAAATCCTCATTAGTGCTCGTGTGTCACGTTGTTGAGATCCCTGAATTCGCCGCGTAGGCTCTCGATCCCTTCTGCCTTGACTTCGTCGACAAGCTTGGCCACCTCAGGGGCAATGACGCTCTCATCAAAGCCGAAGTATTTGTAGGCGTCCTTACCAGGCAGCGATTTGCCGAAAGTGGTCATTGAGTAACCAGCATCGGCGTATCGCTCCCAGCCGTTGACGGCGTAGGCTTCAATCACAACTCGAGGGGCGTTGGAGCGGTATTGAAGAACTTGGCGTTTGTACTCGAGGGGTTGGGAGTTGAAGAGACGCTGGCAAGGGAACGAGACCACGCGGGCCTTGATGCCGAACTTCTCCTTGAGGACCTCGCGGGTCTTGACGGCGAAGACCATTTCGGCACCGACGCCGATGAGAGTAACGTCGGCATCTTCCTCCTCGATGAAGACATAAGCACCCTTCTGGACACCTTCGCGACTGGAGTGCTCAGGGTACTGCTCGAGGTTTTGACGGGAGAGGGAGATGATAGATGGGGTGTCCTTGGCCTCGAGAGCAGAAATGAAGGCACCGGCCGTCTCTTCGGTATCGCAAGGTCGGATGTAAAGGAGGTTGGGCATGGAGCGATACAGAGCAGGGAGAGCAATCGGTTGGTGGGTTGGGCCGTCTTCGCCGGTACCGATCGAGTCGTGAGTGGCAATATGGATGGCTTGGAGGTTCTGAAGAGCGCCCATGCGGACACCGGGAGCGGCGTAGATGTAGAACATGAAGAAGCTTGAGGTGACAGGGAGGATCGTGCCCTTGCCGTAAGCAGCGAGACCGTTGGAGATGGAAGCCATCGCATGTTCACGGATACCCCAGTGGATGTAACGGCCGGAGTAGTTGCCATTGATGCCGCAGGTGGTCTTGAGGTCGGGCTGTAACTGTGTTAGTGACAGGCTACTGGCTGTGTCAGAGGGGAACTTACATGCTGGAAGTCAACCTTGTCCTTCCAGATCATGTTAACAGAAGGTGACAGATCAGCTGTGCCGACCATGAAGTTCTTGAGTTTCGCAGCCAGGGGGTTGCAGATGATACCAGCAGACTTTCGGGAAGGTGTAGGAGCAGTAGGGAATGACTCCTTGGCAGGGATTATGCTTCGCCAGTCGTCAGTAAAGCGGCCCTCGACACGCTTCATGAACTCCTCATGAAGATCAGGGTACTCCTTGCTGTATGCATCGACAAGGCTCTTCCAATCCTCGACGAGGCGGTCGCCACGAGTCTTGCGGTCGCGGAAGAAGCTGTAAACCTCATCAGAGACGACGTAGTGCTTCTCAGGGTCCATGCCAAAACGTTCCTTGACGGCCTTGACACCATCGGGGCTGAAAGCGGCACCGTGGGCTTTGGCATCGCCGGCAACCTTGCTGCCAACTCCGATGACGGTGTGAATGTTGACGAAAGTGGGCTTGTCGGTACTGGCCTTGGCTTTGAGGAGGGCCTTGACGATACCCTCGACATCGAAGCAGCCGTCCTCGACCTCGATAACGTCCCAACCACAGGCGCGCATCTTGGCGTTGACGTCCTCGGTGTTGCAGAGGTCGACACTACCGTCGCAGGTAATCTGGTTGTTGTCGTACATGACGACAAGGTTGTTGAGTTTCCAATGGCCAGCCAGCTGAATAGCCTCAAGGGCGACACCCTCCTGTAGGCAAGCATCGCCAATCATGCAGTAAGTCATGTTGTTGATGAGATCGTAGTTAGGCTTGTTGTAAGTTGCCGCAAGGTTCTTAGTCGCCATGGCGAGACCTACAGCATTGGCGATACCTTGTCCAAGGGGACCGGTCGTTACTTCGATACCCTCATGCTCAATCTCAGGATGACCGGGCGCCAATGAGTCGTAGTTGGATGAGTGGTAGGACTTGAGGTGCTCGAAGGTCATGGCCTTGTAGCCTGTGAGATGGAGGAATGTGTACTGGAAGAGACATGTGTGGCCGTTGGAGAGGACGAAGCGATCGCGGTTGAAGTAGTCAGGGTCGTTGGGAGAGTACTGCATCACGTATTTCCAGAGGGCGAGGCCAATGGCCGCCATACCCATGGCACCTCTGTAACTCAGTCAGTATATGCCATTTTCTGTCTTTCAATACTTGTAAGTCTTACCCAGGGTGACCACCCTTGAACTGCTCGCAAAGATCAGCGATTAAGCAGCGAAACTGTCGCAGGGCAAGATCAATTGTCTCTGCATCATCGTTCTTGATCAATTTGACAACGTTGGAAAGAGCTACAGGCTCTTCCTGTGTCTCTGGGGTGATTGCGCTTGGTGCCATCTCGGACTAGATCTGGGACTCTGTGATGCTCTTACAAGACGAGTAGATGATGAGTGCAGTTGAGAAGCATCGACAGTGCCTCTTGAGTTATAGAGATTTCGAAAAAGCATCTTTTGCGCGTGATCTTTCTCATAACGACGGTGATGTTCGTTGTGGCCATGGCACACCGGGTTACCCCAACAGGGCAGGGGAAAGCGCCGTGGGGATATGTGCGTTTACCATTCGACGTGGGGTTCTTGATGAGCTTGACATTATTGGATTGAGGAAGAATCGGGTTCTGGATCAGGAAGTTGGAGGCACCAGATCACGGCTTTGCCTCTTGAGGTTAGAGTCGAGATTGCGCTTAGAACTGCCATGGATTTGATGCTTGGGAAGTTGGGATCGTGTGGAGAAAGGTTGCAATTATTTGGGGGACGGAAATACTGATGAGGTTAGTGTGTCGTCTCTAACAAGTGTTGTACAACTCCGGGAACCTGCATTTGCTACAGAGATTGCTTAGTGAAAGAAATAACCGGACTTGCAAAAACAAACGGGCAGTTCAGGGGCTAAGACGCGGTGGAGACACCCCGGTATTTGTGTTTTGCCCAACACACGACTACATCTTTTTGTCCTCCCTCGTTCAGCCTGGAAATACTGGATCTGAGCGAAGACCACGACTGTCGTAGTGAGATGTGACAACCTCCGGCTACAATTACCTTGTCACATCAACCAGGAATCGCTCCTCAAACTCAATTTGAGACACATCATTCTTCGCATCGACCTTCCAAATGAACCCCATGACGGTAATGCTTGACTCAACATATCTTCGGCGCCTCCAGAAATGGATATCCGTTGATGGTATATCCTGACGAGCGTGCGTCTCCAAAACCTTTGTCCCCCAGCAGCCTCGATTCTTTTCTTCACTTATCATTCTTTTACGAACTCGTTGATACCCATACAACTTCACAATGGCTCCCGCTATCGTTTCCGACATTGAGCTCCCGGCCCATGTGCCCGAGACCAGAGAAACACCCGCCTCAAAGGCATCAACGTTCAAGCTCTTCTCCCTCGAGAACAAGACCGTTGCCATCACAGGCGGAGCTCGCGGTCTTGGTATCACACTTGCCATTGCCGTTGTCGAAGCCGGCGGTAGTGTAGCCTGCCTCGACATTCTCGAGGAGCCATCACCAGCTGAGTGGGCACAGCTCAACAAGATCGCCACAGCCAACAAGGCTTCTGTCTCATACCGAAAATGCGACGTGACAGAAGAGAAGTCCGTTGAGACAGCAATGAAAGAGATCGCTGCTGAGGCTGACCAATCTGGAGCGCCTTTCTGGGGAACAATTGCCTGTGCCGGCATTCAGCAACAGATTGCGGCGCTGGACTACCCAGCTGCCGACTTTGACCGTATCCTCCGAGTGAATGTAACTGGTGTCTTCAACACTTGCAAGTATGCAGCACGCATTCTGCGAGAGAAGAACAGCCCTGGAAGTATCGTCATCATTGGAAGCATGTCAGGCAACATTGCAAACCGAGTAAGTCCTCAAAGCATCATCAAGCATACCCACAGTCTAACAGGGGACAGGGACTCTCTTGCACAGCTTACAACTCCAGCAAGGCTGCTGTTCAACAAATGTGCCGATCGGTCGCTCAGGAATGGGGTCAATACGGTATCCGAGTCAACACATTGTCTCCCGGATACATCAGAACTGCCATGACGGATCAATTGCTTCAAGAGAACCCCGAGGTTGAGAAGACATGGATGGCGGGTGCTTTGCTGGGCCGCCTGGGTGCTCCTGAAGACTTCAAGGCCCCCGCGGTATTCCTGCTGTCTGAGGGTGCTTCCTTCGTTCATGGAACCGATTTGAGGGTCGATGGAGGACATTGCGCATCAGCATGATTATTTAGAGCGTTTGTTAATACAAGAAACTTTACCACTTGATTGCGGGATGTCCCAGAAACGTGCAACGGTCCGGGGGGTTAAACGATTGACCGCCCGTTCCCCTACACCCAGGACCGAGACCGTTGCTAACGAGCGCCCGAAAGCCATGCTGGAGCTCAATTAAGGCCGCATGAAAAAGAGATAAAGTTATTTACCTCATTGAGCTATTCGAACGCCAGGTGACCTTAGTCTATGGCGTCCACACTGCCACCACCAAAACCATGGCGCTAATTCAGCCTCTGGTGTTAGTCGCGGAAGCCTTGCGAGGTTGTTTCAGTAATTTGGCTGCCTCAGCTGAACACATATAAAAGGCGACAACTACCCATACAATTCAAAAGCAACACAATCAATCGCAATGACTACTATAACCCTCTCAGACGATGCACACAAGGCGCTGGAGCTTTTGCACCTCCAAGATCGTATCATCGGTACCATTTTCGGCTCAGCGCTTGGAGACGCAATTGGCTTATACACAGAGTTTCTGTCCGCCGACATCTCAGCAAAAGCATATCCCGACCGCAAGTTTACGTTGCTCCCTGCTGAGAATGCAACGCCTTTTCGACGCGACCATCACAGAAACTTCCATCGTACTGGAGAATGGACTGACGACACAGACCATGCTGTTTTAATACTACTTTCATTCCTCCATAGCGATGGCAAGAAGCTTGACCCACAAGACTTTGCGTCAAGACTGTCAGTTTGGGTGCGTATGGGACTGAGAGCGTTGGATACCCTGCCCCTCGGTCTTGGACGTACAGTCGGCGGGATTGTGCGCAGCAAATCTTACCTAGACGATCCTGAGGGCACAGCGCGCAAGTTCTGGGTGACGGGGAAGTACAGTGCTGCGCCCAACGGAAGTCTGATGAGAACGCATCCGTTGGGCCTCATGTGTCTTACCAAGTCCGTTGAGGAGACCTTTCAGATCGCGGCCGACTTCTCTGTCGTTACACACGTTGATCCCAGATGCGTGGTCTCTTGCGCCATTGGCACGGCTCTTGTTCGTGGCCTTGTCCTCGGCGAGATCCACGAAGAACGACATGTTGATGAATTGATCGAAACTGGCGTTACGTGGTACAACGAGCTCCGCGGAAAAGAATTGCAGGATCCAGACAAGAAAGATGAGCCTCATCTGGACGTCGAAGAGTTCAAAAAGCATGCGACAGCTGAATCTCTCGCGGACCTCAAGTTGGATGAGAGCTACAAGATCGGATACGTTTACAAGACCTTTGGCTCTGGTATACTGCTTCTTCGACTAGCCCTGCGCCAATTCAAGTCTTCCGGCCAACTATGCTCCCACCTTGCCATCTTTGAGAAGCTCATCACAGATCTGACAATGGAAGGCGGCGACGCAGACACAAACGCCTGCTTTGCCGGTGCTCTTTTAGGAGCATTGCTCGGATACAAGTCCTTACCTCCACACTGGCGCGATGGTCTCCGTCATGGAACATGGCTCATGGAGAAGTCTGAGGGACTCTGTGATGTGTTGGGTGTAACGAAGGGTTCATACTCTGGGTCACGGGACAAGGATACTGCGGAAGACGGTGGGCGTGGGTTCTTGACGGATGCACAGATGGAAGAGAAGTGTATGAGGATGCAGGCTTGGATGGCACAGGAGGAAACTGAATGGAAGAAGAAGCAGGAGACCGAGAAGAAGAAACCCAATTGGTTTTCTTGGAAATAATATGTTGGGATGATATCATGTAGTCTTTCCATGCCACATGTTTGAGTGCCTTGATTTTCTGAAAGTATGCTGAAGCCCATATTCTCTAATATCAATGGAAATGGAATCCGATTGCGTATATAATATAGCACTAAATGATCATAAATTGAATGTTGTATCAACCATGTCCAACCTTACCAGGGGTATAACAAACCCCTTTTCATCCAGTCCAGTCCAATCCCTCCATCATTTTATTCCCTCATATGGACCTCAGTCTCAAACTTCTCATTGCTCTCAGTCTCGCCAGTTTCACCACTGGCGCTCTTCTCAGAAGCCTCTCCAGGCACACCCATGCTGTGATCCCAGTGAAGCAAGATCTTTGGACCGGTGAATAGCTTGTCGATCTGCTCGAGAGACAACAGTCGGGTCTCGGGGTAGAAGAAGTAGATGAGGGGGACGAAGAAGGCGTTGAAGATGCAAAAGTAGATGTACGTCTTCCAGCCAATGCTTGAGATGGATACGGGAGTAATCTCGACGACGAGGAAGGTAAAGATCCAGTTGGAGGCTGTTGCAAGGGCGGCGGCGCGAGTACGAATGGCTAGGGGAGCGTATTCGGCGGGCACTGTACTTTGTTAGTTGGGCTGGTCTAGGAGACACTGGGGAGCGTTGACTTACGGAGCCAGGGGATGGCGAGTAATCCAACAGCAAAGAAGAAGTCTACCATGGAGTTAGATAAGTCCATCTCATTTTCAGGGGCTGACTTACTGAACAAGAAGAGCATGACAATGGCGACAATACCGGGTCCAGGCTGCCCAGTAGACACGGTTCCAGCCAAGACAGCCATGCAGACTGCTTGACCAGCAGCGGCAAACATCATCAACTTGCGGCGACCGAGACGATCAATGATCCAGATTGGGATAAGCGAAGAGAAGAAGTAGGCGACACCGTTGAAGCCAGCAAGTAGGAGACTCAGGTTGTGGGAAATGCCGACTGATTCTTGGAAGATGACGGGGGCATACTGTAACTTTGTGTTAGTCGTTTGGGTCTAAACGGATTGACCTTCAGTTCAGGGCACTTACGTATGTGATAAGGTTAATACCAGAAAGCTATTAGAAGAGCGTGTTAGCCAGGATCCAAGAAAGAAACAGTAGAATGGTGCCCTACCTGTTGCATAAACTGTCCACCAATACCAAGCATTGTTCGATATAGGAACTTCTGCTCTCCATTCTTCCACATAGCCTTGAAACTGCTCGTCTGTGCTGCCTCGCGCTCCTCATTGATAGCATGCTGAATCTCAGCAATGGCACGGCTGACAGTTTCATCTTCCTTGGAGATAGACTTGGCATCTCGGCGCACAGCCCAAAGAACCTCTCGTGCCTCGTCGTGAAGATCATGGTTGATGAGCCAACGCGGAGACTCAGGAAGAAGAACGATTCCGATGAAGGTCAAGATGGCGAAAAAGATCTGGAAGGCAAGGGGGAAGCGGAACTGGGCGTCATTGCTGACGTAGGACATGCCGTAGTCGACCCAGTATGAGAGCATTACGCCGAAGATGTTGATTGCAAGTTCAATGGCGAGACCCTTGCCACGGTTGCTAGCTTTCATGAGCTCAGAGTGCCAGACGGCTGAAGACTGTTAGTTGAGATCTGTGATAGAGTCGGGGGCAACTTACGAATTGTACTGGTGTTCATGCCGTTCCCGAGACCAGCTACAATACGGCCAACGATCATTTGAGGGATTCCAAAAGCTGATGCTTGGAGAGCGGCTCCGACGCTGAGAACAACGCAGCCCATCATGATACACTTGCGACGACCAAAGTACTCGCCAAAGATGAGACAGAAGATGGCGCCGAAGAAACAACCGATCTCGTAGATAGCGACGACTGTTCCTTGAAGAGAGGAACTGCCATTGCCACCATCTGTAGTGTCGATCTCGGGAAAAGTGTTGGTAAATGCAGTACCTGTCAACAGGCCAGACATAACACCCTGATCATAACCGAAGAGGAGGAAGCCAGAACCAGCTGTGGCCGTGATGGCCCAGTCCAAGGGTCTTCCAACAAGGATCGTCATGATGGAGAATTTGACAAGAAGTGAAGAGATCGAAAGAAGCTATTCAACAACCCAATGTTGATGCTATAAGTCACGCAACAGTAAAAGATGGGGCGACTCCATATCAATATATACTGCTCCGAAGTGATAATTCGGCGACGAGAAAATTACATCAACTGTTGACTCGCGCAAAACAAGGTTCGTTCCAAGGCCGTGACATGGCGCCAGTTCCCCGTGGGGAGTCCACTGTACCGTAACATTGGATCATCTGGGGTTTTTGCGGGTTAGACGAACGGTTCCGGTTTCGAGAGGCGTGAGGCATTTGCAAGCGCTGGAGAGAAAATGGGGCATTTAGGCAGCCGAATTCAGGGATGAGGTTCTTGAGTTGCCCTGTTTTTGCGAAAAGGTGAATCGTAGCCGATGAGATGGTACGATACTTGTGAGTTGGGGGTGTCTTTGGAGATGGGAAAACATCTGTACATGCAATTGATGTTGTAGTGGAAGACTTGTGGTGTTCTCAGGCGGGATAGCTGCAGTATGCCTAAGCGACGGTTCTTTATTAGGCGGTCTTCTTGGTGCAGCCACAAACAACAGTCAATTATTTGTGCAACTAAGAACGATAAATGCTTTGATGTCAGAGGAGACAAGCACAACAACTCTGGATATTGCTCAATTGATCAAAGAAAAAGTGTGGTTTTGATGTCAGAGTTGGATGCTTGTCAAGATCCGCTTAGACCTACCAAGATCGGCTGCAAGTTAGAGTTCCACTCCCCATCCCCACTCCACTCCTCATTGCAACACCCCAGAAATGGTCAATGGAATTTTCGTTAAGGACGACACTAATTCGCATGCAGATGCCCTGCACCTTACCCATTGTATGCAATGCAAGGGTGCGTATACTTCCCTTATCCGATTCGTTGCCAGAGATACTCGAATGGCTGTTTGAAGTCGTGCTGACAATATCGCGAAGAGCATCAGAACCGTGGTCGGATTAGGAATCTGGGAACGCCCTATTGAGAGCCATAAGATAAAGATGCCATTCGGTAGCGAAGATGAAAGACCAGCAAACAATTCCATTTGCTTGGCCAAGTGCTTGCGCTTCGTGTGACATCGACACCACAACACACGACAAACACTCCTCACAATCATGACCCTCGGTATGTGCTTGTGAAAGCAAGATGAGCTAGACGTTGACAAAAAACCTCAGGAAAAAGCTTCATCAATGGCGTCGCCAACTCAGTCGAGCGAAGCCTCAAGAGTTGCATTCTCCACGACCCTTCGTTGAGTCTTATCGCATCAGAAAAAGGTGAGACCATGACCAACAACAGCACGTAAGCATATACTAACGGCCCCTTCAGTACTCTACCGACGAACAGATCAAAGTAATGAAAAAGTCATCCTCATTTCCGGCGGAGGCTCCGGCCACGAACCCGCGCACGCAGGATACATCGGCGAAGGAGCATTGGACATCGTGGTCGCTGGCGAGATCTTTGCCTCCCCTTCCGCTTCACAGATCTTCACAGGACTACAGACTGTCAAGTCGCCAAAAGGGTACGCCTATGCCCCATAGGAGTCGAGTGTCTGGCTAACCAGTGGTAGATCGTTGATGATCGTCAAGAACTACACAGGCGACAAGTTGAACTTCGGCCTCGCAGCAGAGAAGGCAAAGGCAGACGGACAGAAGGTCGAGATGGTCATTGTTGGAGATGATGTTTCAGTCGAGGGAAACACACTTGTCGGTCAGCGTGGTCTTGCAGGAACAGTCTTCTGCCATAAGATCGCTGGCGCAAAGGCAGCTCAGGGGTATGCATATCCATCATGTTGACCAAACCAAAGCTTACCTCCTTTACAAAGAGCCTCCCTCGAGCAAGTCGCCTCTGCGACAAGAAAAGCCGCCTCGCAAATGGCCACTGTCGCAGCGAGTCTCGATCGATGTAGCGTTCCCGGACGCCCGACTCAAGAAGGCCTTCCCCATGACCAACTCGAATTCGGAATGGGAATACACAACGAGCCGGGTGTCAAGCGTGAAGAAATCACGAGCCTCGAGGTTACAGTTGAAAAGGCATTGAGCATGATGTTCACTCCCAAAACCAATATGTGGCAACCAGGAAAGGGGCAGCGGGTAGCTATGATGGTCAACAACCTGGGCGGCTTAAGTGTCTTGGAGATTGGTGTCGTTGCAGATGAGGTGGTCAAGCAATTGGCCCAACGAAGCATCCATATCGAAAGGAGTCTTGTTGGCACCTTCGTTACGTCTCTCGATGGACCTGGCTTCTCTGTCACTCTGCTGTCACTCGATGATGAGTTGACGGAATTGCTTGACGCTCCCACTACAGCACCTGCTTGGCCACGTTCGATTCACGGCTGGGCAACAGATACGGAGTCCGTATCGAAGCTTGAGACCATAGTCCCTGTTGCGAAGGTTAATGGTAGGGAGACGGGAGTCAATGGTAAGTCAAAGATGAAGCCATCTGCCAACGTCAAACTGATCATTCGCAGTGCCTACATCACTTGTCAAGGTCCTCATCGAATCAGTTGCACGAACAACAGCAAGGGATGAGCCCAAGATTACAGAATATGATACGCTTGCAGGCGATGGAGACTGTGGGGAGACGCTTCTGAATGGAGTCACTGGTACGTCCCTACCGAGTCTCATCAGTCGAGATGCAGCAATGCTAATCTTGTCAACATACAGGTCTCGTAAAAGAGTTCGAAAACGACGACGCAGTTTCTCTCGACATTGGCCAAGTTTTCCGCCGAACAGCGACAACCGCAGAAAGGAGCATGGGCGGCACGTCGGGCGCTATCTACGCCATCTTCCTCAACGCTGTAGCAAACCGACTTTTACAATTGACTGCCGAGTCTCCATCGCTAACGGTCTCCGAGTTCATACAACAAGCTCTTCAGAGCGGCCTAGACGAGCTATGCAGATACACGCCCGCACGCATCGGCCACCGTACCCTAATGGACGCACTTATACCATTTGTCAAGAACTATTCCCTGGATGGCTCGCTGAAAGCTGCTCTGGCAGAGGCACGCCAGGGCGCTGAGAGTACACGGCAGATGGTAGCGGCCCTGGGACGGGCGAGCTACGTTGGACAGGACAGATTTGACGAGGAGGGCGGTATTCCTGACCCCGGAGCTCTTGGTGTTGTAAGTATTCTCGAAGGCCTTTGCGATGGATTGGATACTCGAGCCAATTGAGGTGATTGGCGCAGTCGGCAATTGGATGGAACTGTTTCTTCGCTTACAAGTTCCTGGGGAATACCTTTATCCTGGTGATGATGGTGGTCTAGCCAAGTACAGCCAAGGCAGACCAGGGTGAAGAGCACTGTCCACCCACTAAAGAACGTCATGCTGCCTGTCCAGGGCACAGAGGGCAATTGTA